>JBBDGP010004516.1:150000-375849 GCA_037952835.1 Lithobates septentrionalis | reverse complement strand
TTTTCTGGCTTTCGTGTTCACACACCGCCATCTGCAGCACACGAGGCATTACTAGTACAGCTTACACAGGCAGTGCCAGTTACGGAAATGTAAAGAGGGCTCATTCTGGGCTGGTATGACTTCTGAAAATGTTGGTTACAGTTATGACCAAATATCAATGAACGCTCATGGCGCTGTGCAAAATCCAAATATGAATCTGTGCACATAAGATGATTTCAGTGCAAAAAAATATATATATATAAATATCAATAATAAAATTCCTATGTATATGCAATATATCAATGAGACACTTGTAATTTATATAGATGAATAGTGGTGCTGCAATAGTTCATGAAGTGAAGATAAATAAAGTCTATGATAAAACAAAGCGCAGACAGTGCTTCAATAAGTGCTCTTCAATAAAATCGCCGGTGTGTCACTCTTCGTGTGTATCACTCCCCTGAGGAAGTCACATGGTGTGACGTAATGCATAGGAAGTGACCGGACCACACGAGAATCAGAAGTGATGTAAGAGGCACCTGTAACGCCATCCAAATTACCGATCTACTGTTTTTTTCACTACTCTGTTGTAAGTTTCCACTTGGCTTTTAAATAAATCAATCAGTTTATACATTCTACACTATGGGAGATTCTTCTTTATCCCCTGTACATATCCATTGGGAATGAACGTCCGTATGGACTAAGCTGGAGCCACCATCTAATATACAATACCTGGAGAATGCTATCTACCATCACAACATCTTGGAAAGGTCACCAGCTACACCCATCTCCACTGCTTTTCACTATCCATATGGAGGTAAGAGTCTAGTGAACACTGAGTGATACACACAAAGAGTGACACACCGGCAATTTTATTGGTGAGTGGAAACCTTCACATGGAGACACCTGTCCCACTGAAAAGTGCTGCACGCTACTTTTTATGTACTTTTTTTAAGTGCCAGTAAAAAAAATGACTTTGTCAGTCAATTTTATGATTTGTCAGTACAAAATAGGTGCTGTTTGTAAATTTTTAGTCTCCTTTCAATACATTTCACTTTGGGGGGGGGGGGGGGGGGTTTGGTAACACTATAATCACCACTGTGAGCACCCAGCAACCCTACATCAACCAATGTCCATACAGAAAAAAAATCATACTCGCCACCATCCAAAACCAGCAATGTTACACTAACCAATGCCCAAACCCATTAACCCTACACCCACCATTGCCCTCAGCTTGCAACACTTTACCAACCACTGCCAACACCCAGCAACCCCAAAACCAGCAACCCTTTACCCACCACTGCCCTCACCCATCATCTTTGTACCAACCACTTTCCACAGCCAGCAACCCTATATTCCCTTCAGCTCACACCCAACAGCATTATACCCACCACTGCCCTCACCCAGCAACCCTGTACTAACCTATGTCCACTATAGGCAACCCTTTACCCACCACTGCCCTCACCCATCAACCCTGTACCAACCTATGTCCACAATGGGCAACCCTTTACCCACCACTGCCCTCACCCATCAACCCTGTACCAACCACTGCCTACACCCAGCAACACTTCGCCAACCACTGCCAACACCCAGAAATAGTATACATACCACTGCCCACACCAAGCAACCCTATACCAACCTATGTCCACAATAAGCAACCCTTTACCCACCACTGCCCTCACCCATCAACTCTATACCGACCACTTTCCACAGCCAGAAACCCTATATTCCCTGCAGCTCACACCCAACAGCATTATACGCACCACTGCCCTCACCCATTAATCCTGTACCAACCACTGCCTACACCCAGCAAACCCAGCAACCCTTTACCCACCACTGCCCTCACCCATCAACTTTGTACAAACCACTTTCCACAACCAGCAACCCTATATTCTCTACAGCTCACACCCAACAGCACCACCACCACCACTGCCCTCACCCCTCAACCCTGTACCAACCACTGCCCACACCAAGCAACCCTATACCAACCTATGTCCACAATAGGCAACCCTTTACCCACCACTGCCCTCACCCATCAACTCTTTACCAACCACTTTCTACAGCCAACAACCCTATATTCCCTGCAGCTCACACCCAACAGCATTATACGCACCACTGCCCTAACCCAGCAACACTATACAAACCACAGCCCACAAAACCCAATTCTCAGCTTTTGCAGCTTCCATAGGTGCTCATACACACATTACTTACCATCCTGCTTTGTTATCAGAGGAACTTGTGATCAGCTGCACTTCTACCTCTTCATATATAGGAGGTCTGCTGAGGGCGGAGCCAGTCAGGAGGGAGGAGTCACCCCGCCCAGTGCTCCCTGGACTGAGAATTGTTCCAGAAGCGCTCATTACAGAGAATGAATGAAATGTGGATGGGGTGTGACTGAGCATGGGGCGTCCATCGTCACTCTGCTGGGATGTCACCACTCACCACAAACAGCAAGGGGGCAAAAGATGACTATCCTCAAAGTCATTTCTACAACACAAAGGGGGAGATTTACTAAAGACCTGCGCCTGAGGTGCAGTGGAGAAATTGGAGCAATTGCACAAAAAACGGAACTCAGGACATTTATCAAAAACGATGGAGCACTCACATGCACCGAACCGTATTTACAAAGGTGGCGCTATTGTGCACTTGCGCAAACTTTCGCGCCTGCCATTAGCAAGCCCAGTCAATGTCATCTTCTACATTTTTGTCTGAATACTACAGAGAACTTTACTACAGTTTACCATCTTCTATTGCCAGGATAAAATGTATGTATAGAATCTCGTTTAAATGTACAATTTCTGTCCACAGCATGTAGATCCGTCTTACAACTAACACACCATTCCATCCTCGCCTGACACGGCGCACACGCTTTAGCTTGTTAAATATGTGTGTTGCGCACGAGCGCTTTCGCGTTCTCCGGTGTGCATAACTGCTTCTTTGTTTTACATATATATATATATATATATATATATATATATATATATATATATATATACACACTCAAAACTCTACTATTTTCAATTACTTCTACACAGTAGCAGAAGTGTGGCCATATCACTCCCCCATACACTGTACAATCTGATTGGTCAAATTTGCATCCACTTATCTGTGTGAACAATTCTTTTCTCCCCATACACTGTGCAATGTGATTGGATAACGTCTGCAGCTATCGCCCTACACATCATTGAAATCAATGGTTGTGTGGTTCTATTGAGCATGCGCGCACACGCGTTCTCTGTACGGAGAAGACATCGGGCACTTGCTCATTGTAATGCTGATCATCTTAATGAGCTTTTCCTTATCACATGGAGTATATTGCTTCCAGTTTTATTCCATTCATTAAATTGTTTTTTGAAACAACTCAATAATCATTTTAGAGATATAATGATAATGATATTAGAGTATTTTGCAGACCTCACTTTTTGTCACAAAGTTTTCAAAATTGAAAAAAGAAAAAAAAAATGTTTTCTTGTCTTTCTTCATTTTCAAAAACAAATGAGAGCGGCAAAATACTCACTATACCTCTCAGCAAATAGTTTGGGGTGTCTACTTTCCAAAATGGGGTCATTTGGGGGGGTTTTGTGCCACCTGGGCATTCCATGGCCTCCGAAACTGTGATAGGTAGTGAAGAGTGAAATCAAAAATTTACACCCTTAGAAATCCTGAAGGCGGTGATTAGTTTTCGGGGCCCCGTACGCGGCTAGGCTCCTAAAAAGTCCCACACATGTGGTATTCCCATACTCAGGAGAATCAGCTAAATGTATTTTGGGGTGCAATTCCACATATGCCCATGGCCTGTGTGAGCAATATATCATTTAGTGACAACTTTGTGCAAAAAAAAAAAAAAAAAATTGTCACTTTCCCACAACTTGTGTCAAAATTTAAAATATTCCATGGACTCAACATGCCTCAAAGCAAATAGCTTGGGGTGTCTACTTTCCAAAATGGGGTCATTTGGGGGTTTTTATGCCATCTTGGCATTTTATGGCCTTCAAAACTGTGATAGGTAGTGAGGAGTAAAATCAAAAATTTACGCCCTTAGAAATCCTGAAGGCGGTGATTGGTTTTCGGGGCCCTGTACGCGGCTAGGCTCCCAAAAAGTCCCACACATGTGGTATCCCCATACTCAGGAGAAGCAGCTAAATGTATTTTGGGGTGCAATTCCACATAGGCCCATGGCCTGTGTGAGCAATATATCATTTAGTGACAACTTTTTGTAATTTTTTTTTGTCATTATTCAATCACTTGGGACAAAAAAAATGAATATTCAATGGGCTCAACATGCCTCTCAGCAATTTCCTTGGGGTGTCTACTTTCCAAAATGGGGTCATTTGTGGGGGTTTTGTACTGTCCTGCCATTTTAGCACCTCAAGAAACGACATAGGCAGTCATAAACTAAAAGCTGTGTAAATTCCAGAAAATGTACCCTAGTTTGTAGGCGCTATAACTTTTGCGCAAACCAATAAATATATACTTATTGACATTTTTTTTTACCAAAGACATGTGGCCGAATACATTTTGGCCTAAATGTATGACTAAAATTGAGTTTATTGGATTTTTTTTAGAACAAAAAGTAGAAAATATCATTTTTTTTTTCAAAATTTTCGGTCTCTTTCCGTTTATAGCGCAAAAAATAAAAACGGCAGAGGTGATCAAATACCATCAAAAGAACGCTCTATTTGTGGGAAGAAAAGGACGCAAATTTCGTTTGGGTACAGCATTGCATGACCGCGCAATTAGCAGTTAAAGCGACGCAGTGCCAAATTGTAAAAAGTGCTCTGGTCAGGAATGGGCTAAATTCTTCCGGGGCTGAAGTGGTTAATATCTCGTAGGGAGATAGTCCACTTCTAGAATGGGGTGTGGTGCGGATCTGAAAAAGGAAGGAAGGAAAGGAAAGCTAACCAGTTCCTTAAATTTCCCCCTGTTGCTTTCTTTAGTTTATCTTTAATATTTCTATTCATCCTTTCTACCACTCCTGCACTTTGGGGGTGATAAGGGATGTTGAAAGCATACCTGCTGTCTGTGTAAACATTTATATCTTGTCCCTCAAAGAGTTGACATGCTCTTGTAAGAGCAATTAGTTCTGCTTGCTGCACTGATGTTACTTGCAGTGGTTTACTTTCTAAGATCATGTCTGGGAGCATGACAACTGAGTGACCAGTCTTGTATGTGTGATCGTCAGGACGTGTGCAACTACCATCTACGAACACATGTATGTAGTCAGGGTTGGGGGTATCTTTCAAGTCAGGTCGTGGTGATGTTGATTCTAGAAGTTGCTTGTTACAGTCATGCTGTGGGATAGGGCTATCCTCAGAAAGATGTAAGAGAGAGTAAAAACCTGACTTGAGGTGTTGTCTCTGAGCATGATTTGATTTCAAGGTTCCGTGTGTTAAAGCGTGTAACTTCATAGCCACTTGTACGTTGTGCTGTCATGTTTATTTATTTATGAGAATTGCAGATGGTTCCTCTCAAGTAACAATGGTACCTGCACATGGCCACATTAAATTTGGCCGAGGAAAAAGGGAAGTTACGACTTGGTGGGAGAAAGTATTTGCCTCCTTAGGAAACTGAACGTTTTAAATAAGATTGACATGTTTGCACGGTTAATGGATAGATGGATGAATGTGACTGACAGTGATGTAGGATTATTGAACGAGGAAACTAGGAAAATAAGGATGGAACAAGAGATTGTAAAACAAAGGCAAGAGAGGATGATGTCTGTCATCCTGGGCTTGTGTGATCAAACCGAGGATAAACAGTTGTGCTGTACATACTTCAACAACTTAACTAAACCTACCGAGGATCTGACAGTACCAGACTATTATGACATAATAAAGGGACAGCAGGAAGAGAGAAGGAGATAAAGCCTGAAACCTGGCTGATTCCTGGGATCCCCTACATGGAATGGGAGGATGGTTTAGCACAAAATGGAACAACATATTGGGTTTCTTTAAGAAGGCAGAAATGGTGATTCCTATGATAATGGTTCTGGCATTGATTACCTACATAGTGATTAAATTGATATTTTGCATGATAGGCAGAATAATGAAAATAAGAAACCCCTCTGAAGACCCCCAATCGTTAATGGCCATGCTCTATACGAAACGTAGATGGTATAATGAATAATTTTGATGATCAATACAGACTTATAATCTGTTATGATCAACGGAGGGATTGTAAGGAGTTAGAGTACTGCTTTAAGTCATTATAATATGTTATACAAGAAGAAATGTATTTTGCTTTGATATATAGAAAGTTAGAAATGTAGGCTGCAAAAGTTAGATGCAAGGATACTATGTGCTGATACAGGATGTACATGTGGTCAGTCTGACACTTAATATTAGACAAAGTTATAACGTTAGTTATAAAGTTAGAAGTTGGGTGTCTGGAACGTTGGCAAATTGCCTAATATACGTAGCTTCATATATATTTATATTTAAACATGGCCTGAGGGATGTCTCCATGCAGAATATGCAGTTTCAAAAAACGGTCACCAAGTTCTGCACAACTGAACTGAATGTACCATCACTGCGCCCCTAAACGTGAATGTAGGTCCCTAAAGCAGCCAACTTAAAATAAAATGAAATGAAAAAAGTATTTTTACATAAAAAATAGTGGCGCTGTGTTCACATTAATATAGTGACATAAATCTAATAAATGCATCTAGCAGTGAGCTATATATATTAAGTGTCCATAATAGGTCCGAACATATTCATGCTCTAATAGTGCAAATAGAATAAAAACTAAACATGAATGATAAAGTAAATATCAAAAAAAATTAATAAAAAGTCCATGCACAACACTGTGTTACATATAACGTGAAATGAATAGTCTTCCTATGTATTAAATCTTCCTTCCACCACACCAATCGCGATCGCTCCCTTGAAACCGCACTCACCGCAAAGATTTGCCTTGCACTCTCATGCTCGGAAAATAAGCTGTTAAACCACCAGGATTAATCAAGGTAAGTCAAGCTCTTGACTTTCCAGCAGTACTTAGCATAGGGAGGTATATCCACATAAAATGAAAAAAATGCCTCCAATAGCGTGATACCGTATAAGCACAGCGCGTTAAGACCGTGATGGACTGTTCCACAGGAGCTGGTTCTGAGGCCTATGTTGAGAAGCGCAACATGGTGAGACCATTATGGACTGTTCCATAGGAGCTGTTTTTGCACATGTTGAAAAACACAACACGTTAAGACAGTTAAGGACTGTTCTATAGGTACTGGTTCGGAAAACCATGTTGGGGAGAAAACAGTTATGGACTGTTCAATAGGAGCTGTGTCTGAAGAAGGGTGGTATGCGTCCTTTAGGTGCAAATCGGCATATGTTGGATAGCCATATGGTTTAATATCTTACTTCTGGTATTTCACTTCTTGGTTTACTCAGTTGGAATGAAACTCATCAAAGCTTTGTAATCAGAAGAACAATGGCTTGGCTCAAGCCCACCTGCTGTGATATGTGTGATTGCAAGCTCCAAAGAGCTGTGGAGATTTGACACAGGGCTAATGGAGCTGCCCCTAGTGGACAATACAGCATACTTCCTGGAGAATGAGCAGACATTTGAAGGAATACCTCTTGGCAATATCTATTGGATGGAAGGCAAATGGGGGTGGCTACAAGTAGGCGTGTATGTTTGAATGAAAGGAGCACACAGGCAATTGTTTTCTCTCTTTCTTGCTGCAAAACCTCACCATGAGGATGTCTCTCTGCCATCTTGGGACTTTGCTCTGAATGCTGGCTTGAGCCTAAACTCCATGCGGCACAGAGCTTAATTCACCTGGAGACCAGCCGAAAGGACGTGATAAGTATAAGTCTTGTATTGTGTTCTGTAAGCTTTGTAACATTGCAATTTCTTGTAATACCTTTATGTTAGTTTTTTCCTAATTCTGCTGTTTTAGTACATTCCTATTTTCTTGGGAAATAAATGTAACTTGTTTACTAAGCAGAGGTGTTTGTTATATCATTGTGCTTATCAGATTCTCATAGATTAGCAATTATAGGGAATAGAAAAATTAATACATGTATGCAATAATAGGATATATTAGATGGTATTGCATCGATTACATCACACGGTGTGTGTCAACCACAGTGCATCAGTGTGAAAGCAGCCTTAGGCCCCTTTCATACGATCAGTTCAATCGGGTCTGCCTGTCTGTTTTTCAGGTGGACCCAATCTGACCCTCCATACACTTCTATTGAGCGGCAGATGTAAATGGATTTGTGCCCGTGTACACTTGCCTACCTCCAACCTCTGCCCTACTGGCACCATCCTCTGCTCTACTGACACCGTCCTCTGCTCTACTGACACCGTCCTCTGCTCTACTGACACCGTCCACTGCTCTACTGACACCATCTATTGCCCTACTGACACCGTCCACTGCCCTACTGACACCATCCACTGCCCTACTGACACCATCCTCTGCTCTAGTGACACCGTTCACTGCTCTACTGACACCATCCACTGCCCTACTGACACCGTCCACTGCTCTACTGACACCATCCACTGTTCTACTGACACCGTCCACTACTCTACTGACACCGTCCACTGCTCTACTGACACCATCCACTGTTCTACTGACACCGTCCACTGCTCTACTGACACCGTCCACTGCTCTACTGACACCATCCACTGTTCTACTGACACCGTCCACTGCTCTACTGACACCATCCACTGCTCTACTGACACCATCCACTGCTCTACTGACACCATCCACTGTTCTACTGACACCGTCCACTGCTCTACTGACACCATCCACTGTTCTACTGACACCGTCCACTGCTCTACTGACACCGTCCACTGCCTACTGACACCATCCACTGCTCTACTGACACCGTCCACTGCCTACTGACACCATCCACTGTCCTACTGACACTGTTCACTCCCATTCTGACACTGTGCACTTTTATGGTAGGCTAAGATTATATTTTAACGGTGACATTTTGTTTTATTACATTTTTTCCCTGTTTTAGGCCTTGCTGGGTAATTTCTGAAAAAAAAAGGGCGCCAAACCCCAGTGATCTTTTTCATTTTGTTCAGATTGATCTGTTGCCTACCCCTGCTCCAGAGTAGTCAAAAGATTTTGGAGAAACTGTCCACAGTTTGACATACTGTTCCTCCAAGTTCTTTTGAATGATCCTCTCAATATGTAAATAAAGATCTGAAATGATTCTTTGGCCACTCAGAGTATCTTGGAATGCGGTGGAAGTGGCAGGTGGTAGTGGGGGGGGGGGGGGCCCAGGTCAACTTTTGCATTAACCTTTTGTTTAACCATGCCCATTAAGCCCCTCCCACTGTTAAGTTTGACCACACCCACTTATGCTGTAGTGCACGTTCACGTAGCATGCTGCCGGTCGCTTCCTCCCTCAAGTGTCCCTCATTCTGAAGTTCAAAAGTTGGGAGGTATGCTGCAGGGCCGCGGCTGCGGCGGGCGGGCTGCATTAGAGGTGGAGGAGAGTGACGAGCAGGCTGACGAGTAGAGATGACATCATCTCTATCTGGCCGCTCCACCACTCTTCCGCCCTCACAGCCGGGCAACTTCAATGTGGGAGAGATGTGCGGCGGGGAGCAGAGAGATTACATCATCTCTTACTGCCCGCCCCACATCTCCGCTTTCCTGCCCTCACTAAATGGACCAGTGCTGCCAGCCTGCCACTAATGCAGACCCAATGCACATTTGGTGGCACTGGCTGCCATGGCAAGTGTCAATCCACATCAGTTGGCAAGTGACAACCCACATCTAGTGGCAGGTAACGTGGCAAGTGACAATCTGCAAATGGTGGCAGGTGACGTGGAAATCTGCAAATGGTGGCAGGTGATGTGACAATCCACATCTGGTGGTAGGCGACATGGCAAGTGACAATCCACATCTAGTGGCAGGTGATGGTGGCAAGTTAAAAAGCTGCATCTGGTGACAGACGACGGTGGCAAGTGACATGATGCATCTGGTGGCAGGAGATATGGCAAGTGATACGCCCCGGGCTCCCACTGATTCTGCATTATGGTGAGTTGAACCACTTCATTATATATTAGAATGTAACAATAGAAACAATGCGCTTCGATCACCCTGACACCATATCAACCATGGTGCCATGATGATTGAAACGCCAACAACAGCCTTTGCCCGCGAAAAAATGCTTACCGCCGACGTGCCCCCCCCCCCCCCCCCGGGCCTGCAAAAAAGGTTGGTGACTGCTGCTATGGGCTCTAGCCCCAGATCTTTTGCAGACCTAGCAACGCCACTGACAGCAACAGTTTTTTTTTTCTATTTTGGGATAAAGATTTTATAGAAATAATAAAAGCTGATCATTGAAAGCACCCATGTTAGTGGTAAACGGTTTGTCTCATTCCTCTAACTGCTACATGTGCAAAAGAGCTTGTTCTTTTGAAAATCAACAGACTTACTAGCCAAATCCCCAGGTGAAAATAAAGAAAGCCTAGAAATGAAAAACAATGAAACCATCTAATCAACATCTAATAATTGGTAAGTTGCAATATAATATATGTTTGCTGTTGGGTTTAAGAATAACCAAAGACTAATGTCAGACTCTTCTATGTAATGTCATTACGGATTGGAGCTGAAGAAACTGATTCCGCTCATAGTGAAGGCATCACTGCTAAAGCAAAAAAGGGGTTCTTATATAGAGAGTTCCATAATACCCCTTTCTTTCATCAGCTCACAAAGGATCATAATGGCCCCAAAAATTGCCTGCCTACCATGGCCTTTCTGATTATATTACCTATTGCTACAGCACTTCCAACTTATACAGAGGATTCAGGACATTGTCTTGACACAATAAAAAAATGACAGAAAAGGATGAGGATTATCGCTGGGTATCCCTTGATCTTATTCAACACCTTGATGTATACCTCAATACCAGTGGTGGCTAGTGCTCAAAATTTTTTGGGAGGCGCAAACAAACTGAAAAAAGAAAACATCAATTGCAGCCACTGTGCCCATCAAGTGCAACCACTGTGCCCATTAGGGATGGGCTTTATGTTCGGGTCGAACATTGGCTGTTCGTCCGTTCGCTGAACAGCGAACAATTTGGGGTGTTCGCGGCAAATTCGAAAGCCGCGGAACACCTTTTAAAAGTCTATGGGAGAAATCAAAAGTGCTAATATGCATGGTATTGTCATAAAAAGTGTTTGGGGACCCGGGTCCTGCCCCAGGGGACATGTATCAATGCAAAAAAATGTTTTAAAAATGGCCGTTTTTTCGGGAGCAGTGATTTTAATAATGCTTAAAGTGAAACAATAAAAGTGTAATATTCCTTTAAATTTCGTACCTGGGGGGTGTCTATAGTATGCCTGTAAAGGGGAGCATGTTTCCCGTGTTTAGAACAGGGAAAAAAAAGTTTAAAATTTTTAAAAGTGCTAGAGCTAGTGCCGGCTATAATGAATTGTCGGGATAAAATAGTCATTTAAAAGTACTAGAGCTAGTGCCGGCTATAATGAATTGTCGGGAAAAAAAGTCATTTAAAAGTGCTAGAGCTAGTGCCGGCTATAATGAATTATCGGTCCGGCAATACACATAAAAGTTCATTGATTAAAACGGCATGGAATTTCCCACAGGGGACCCCTGAACCAAAATTAAAAAACAAAATGTGTGGGGGTCCCCCTAAATTCCATACCAGGCCCTTCAGGTCTGGTATGGATATTAAGGGGAACCCCGCGCCAAAAATTAAAAAAATGGCATGGGGGTCCCCCTCAAAATCCATACTAGACCCTTCAGGTCTGGTATGTGGTATGGATTTTAAGGGAAACCCCGCGCCAAATTTTTTTTTAAAAATGGCGTGGGTCCCCCCAAAAATCCATACCAGACCCTTATCCGAGCACGCAACCTGGCAGGAAAAGAAGGGGTGATGAGAGAGTGCCCCCCTCCTGAACCGTACCAGGCCACATGCCCTCAATATTGGGAGGGTGCTTTGGGGTAGCCCCCCCAAAGCACCTTGTCCCCATGTTTATGAGGAGAAGGGCCTCATCCCCACAACCCTTGCCCAGTGGTTGTGGGGGTTTGCGGGTGGGGGGCTTATCAGAATCTGTAAGCCCTTTTTAACAAGGGGACCCCCGGATACTGGACCCCCCCCCCCCGTGTGAATTGGTAATGGGGTACAAATGTGCCCCTACCATTTCACAAAAAAAAGTGTCAAAAAGGTTAAAAAACACAAGAGACGGTTTTTGACAAGTCCTTTATTAATTACTTCTTCTTTCCGCTTCTTCTTCCATCTTCTTTCTTCTGATCTTCCTGCGGTGTTCTTCTTCTTCCTCCATCTTCTTCTTCTCCATCTTATTCTTCTCCAACTTCTTCTTCCTCCGCTCTTCTCGTCCCGCATCTTCCTCCGGCTTCTCCGCTCCATCTGCACGATCCGCCTCAGTGGGAGTCTTCCGCTGTGTGACGCTTCGGTTCTTCTGACACTTCTTATATAACGGAGGGAGGGGCCACCCGGGAGGGCCCACCCTCCTCTGATGCACGGGGACTTCGCTGAGGCTTTTACCTGTGTTGTCAGAGGGGGGCGGGGTCACCCACGCCATTTTTTTTTTCAATCTTGGCGCGGGGTTCCCCTTAATATCCATACCAGACCTGAAGGGTCTGGTACAGATTTTGAGGGTGACCCCCACGCCATTTTATTTTAAAGTTTGGCGCGGGGTTCCCCTTAAAATCCATACCAGACCTGAAGGGCCTGGTATGGAATTTAGGGGGACCCCACACATTTTTTTTTAAATTTTGGTTTGGGGTTCCTCTGGGGAAATCCCATGCCGTTTTTTTCAATGAACTTTTATGTGTTTTGTCAGACCGACAATTCATTATAGCCGGCACTAGCTCTAGCACTTTTAAATGACTTTTTTTCCTTTAGAAATGCCATTTTGCCGTCAGACGGTTCTAAACACGGGAAACATGCGCCCCCTTACAGGCATACTATAGACACCCCCCCGGTACAAAATTTAAAGGAATATTACACTTTTATTGTTGCACTTTAAGCATTATTAAAATCACTGCTCCTGAAAAAACGGCAGTTTTTAACCACTTAACAACCGGCCCATAGCCAAATGACGGCTACAGGGCGGTTGTTTAACTCTGGGAGGGCGTCCAGGGACGTCCTCCCAGAATTCGGCTCTCGCGCGCCCCCTAGGGCGCGCACTCGAGAGCATCCGTGACCGCCGGATCCAGAGGACCCGGCGCATCACGGATCCCGTTAAATGGCAGCTAATCGCGGGCGTTTACCATGTGATCGCGCCGTCAAATGACGGAGTGATCACATGTAAACAAACCGGCGTCATCTGATGACGCCGGTTCCTCTCCTCCCCGAACCGATCGGTACACTGTGAGCGGAGAGGGGGATGGATGGATGGCTGCAGCATTGTGGGCTGCATCTGTAGTGCCCACAGCGCTGCACAGAGACATCCAGCCATCCATCCATCCATGCTCAGCCATCCTTCACTGCTCTGCAATGCCCCACAATACTCTGCCATACCCTGCAATGCCCCGAAATACCCCGCAATACTCTGCCATACCCTGCAATGCCCCGAAATACCCCGCAATACTCTGCCATACCCTGCAATGCTCCGAAATACTCCGCAATACTCTGCCATACCCTGCAATACCCCGAAATACTCTGCCATACCCTGCAATACCCCGAAATACCCCGCAATACTCTGCCATACCCTGAAATACCCCGCAATACTCTGCCATACCCTGCAATACCCCGAAATACCCCGCAATACTCTGCCATACCCCGCAATGTCCCGAAATACCCCGCAATACTCTGCCATACCCTGCAATACCCCGAAATACCCCGCAATACTCTGCCATACCCTGCAATGCCCCGAAATACCCCGCAATACCCTGCAATGCCCCGAAATACCCCGCAATTCTCTGCCATACCCTGCAATACCCCGAAATACTCTGCCATACCCTGCAATACCCCGAAATACCCCGCAATACTCTGCCATACCCTGAAATACCCCGCAATACTCTGCCATACCCTGCGATACCCCAAAATACCCCGCAATACTCTGCCATACCCTGCAATGCCCCGAAATACCCCACAATACTCTGCCATACCCTGCAATACCCCGCAATACTCTGCAATACCCCACAATAATCTGCCATACCCTGCAATGCCCCAAAATACCCCGCAATACTCTGCCATACCCTGCAATACCCCGCAATACTCTGCAATACCCCACAATACTCTGCCATACCCTGCAATACCCCACAATACTCTGCAATACCCCGCAATACTCTGCCATACCCTGCAATACCCCGAAATATCCCGCAATACTCTGCAATACCCAGCCATATTCTGCAATACTCAGTGATACCCAGCCATACTCTGCAATACTCTGCCATACCCAGCCATGCTCTGCAATACCCCGCAAAAATCTGCAATACTCTGCCATACTCTGCAATACCCCGCAATACCCAGCCATACTCTGCAATACTCGGTGATACCCAGCCATACTCTGCCATACCCAGTCATACTCGGCGATACTCTGCAATACCCGGCCATGCTCAGCCATACTCGGCCATGCTCAGCCATACCCAGCCTCTGTATGTGGCCAGGCTGTGGAAGTCTCACACATGTGGTATCGCCGTACTCAGGAGGAGTAGGAGAATATATTTTGGGGTGTCATTTTTGGTATGTACATGCTATGTGTTAGAAATATTGTATAAATGGACAACTTTGTGTAAAAAAAAAAGCGTTTTAACCACTTCCCGCCTTCCGTCATACGACGTCCTTGACTTTGTGCGGGGAAATCTGAATGATGGGTGCAGCTACAGGCATCATTCAGATATCAGCTTTTTCATTCCCTACACCATAAGAATGAGCATAGCGGCTGTTACACTGCTTGATCGTTCTTACGGGAGGCGAGAGGGGACGTCCCCCCTCCCGCCGCCCTCCGGTGCTTCTACCGACTCACCACTACGATCGAAGCCAGGATCTTTTTTTTTTTATTATTTCAGGCACAGCCTAGAGGTGAGATGTGGGGTCTTATTGACCCCATATCTCACTGTAAAGAGGACCTGTCATGCCATATTCCTATTACAAGGGATGTTTACATTCCTTGTAATAGGAATAAAAGTGATCAAAAAAAATTTTGGGGGGAAAAAAGTGTCAAACTAAAATAAATAAAGTAAAATGAACAATAAAAAAAAATAAAAATTTTTAAAGAGCCCCTGTCCGTGTGCTCGCATGCAGAAGCGAACGCATACACAAGTCCCGCCCACATATGAAAACGGTGTTCAAACCACTCATGTGAGGTATCGCTGCGATCGGTAGAGCGAGAGCAATAATTTTGGCTCTAGACCTCCTCTGTAACTCAAAATTTGTAACCAGTGAAAAATTTTAAAACGTCGCCTATGGGGATTTTTAAGTAGCAAAGTTTGGCGCCATTCCACAAGCGTGTGCAATTTTGAAAGGTGACATGTTAGGTATCTATTTACTCGGTGTAACTTCATCTTTCATATTATGCAAAAACATTGGGCTAACCTTACTGTTTTGTTTTTTTTTTAAGCAAAAAAAAGGCGTTCGAAAAATTGCTGCGCAAATATCGTGCTAGATAAAAAAGTTGCAATGACCGCTATTGTATTCTCTAGGGTCTTTGCTAAAAAACATATATAATGTTTTGGGGTTCTATGTAATTTTCTAGCAAATAAATGATAATTTTTACATGTAGGAGAGAAATGTCAGAATTGGCCTGGGTGCTTCAGAACGCCTGAAGGTGCTCCCCTGCATGTTGGGCCTCTGTATGTGGCCACGCTGTGTAAAAGTCTCACACATGTGGTATCGCCGTACTCGGGAGTAATAGTAGAATGTGTTTTGGGGTGTAATTTGTGGTATGCATATGCTGTGTGTGAGAAATAACCTGCTAATATGACAATTTTGTGAAAAAAAAAAAAAGAAAAAAAAAACTTGATTTTGCAAAGAATTGTGGGAAAAAATGACAATTTCAAAAAACTCACCATGCATCTTTCTAAATACCCTGGAATGTCTTCTTTCCAAAAAGGGGTCATTTGGGGGGTATTTGTACTTTTCTGGCATGTTAGGGTCTCAAGAAATGAGATAGGCCATCAGTACTTCAGGTGTGATCAATTTTCAGATATTGGCACCATAGCTTTTGGACGCTATAACTTTCACAAAGACCAAATAATATACACCAATTTGGGTTATTTTTACCAAAGATATGTAGCGGTATAAATTTTGGCCAAAATATATGAAGAAAAATTACTAATTTTCAAAATTTTATAACAGAAACAAAGAAAAATGTATTTTTTTACAGATTTTTCGGTCTTTTTTCTTTTATAGCGCAAAAAATAAAGAACCCAGCGGTGATTAAATACCACCAAAAGAAAGCTCTATTTGTGTGAAAAAAAGGACAACAATTTCATATGGATACAGTGTTGCATGACTGAGTAATTGTCATTCAAAATGTGAGAGCACCAAAAGCTGAAAATTGGTCTGGTTATTAAAGGGGTTTAAGTGCCCAGTGGTCAAGTGGTTAAAACTTCTTTTTGAATTGATCCATGTCCCCTGGGGCAGGACCCGGGTCTCCAAACCCTTTTTAAGACAATACCATGCATATAAGCCCTTAAGACCCCTTTCACACCAAGGGCGTTTTGCAGGCGCTATAGCGTTAAAAATAGCGCCTGCAATCCGCCCTCAAACAGCTGCAGCACTGTCTCCAGTGTGAAAGCCCGAGGGCTTTCACACCGGAGCGCTGCGCTGGCAGGATGTCAGGAAAAGTCCTGCCAGCAGCTTCCTTGGAGCGGGGAAGAAGCGGTGTGTTTACCGCTCCTCCACCGCTGCTCCCCATTGAAATCAATTGGGCAGCGCTGGGATACCGCCGGCAAAACACCGATATTGCGGCACATTGCGGGCGGTTTTAACCCTTTCTCGGCCCCTAGTGGGGGGTAAAAGTGCCCCGCCAGCGGCCAAAATGAGCCGCTAATCCGACGGTTTTACCGCCGACGCTATGGGCGGCTCGGCGTGAAAGGGCTTTTAAATTAGCACTTTTGATTTTACATGTTCGTGTCCCATAGACTTTAACGGTGTTCGCGTGTTCGAACAAATTTTTTTCCTGTTCGCATGTTCTGGTGCAAACCGAATGGGGGGGTTTTGGCTCATCCCTAGTGCCCATCAATTGCTGCCAGTGTGTCCATCAATTGCTGCCACTGTGCCCATCAATTGCCGCTACTGTGCCCTATCAATTGTTGCTACTGTGCCCCATCAAATGCTGTCAGTGTGCCCATCAATTGCCGCTACTGTGCCCCATCAAATGCTGCAGTGTGCATCACCCAGGAGTCGAGGCTTACCTGTCTCTCAGCGGGTCATGGTGGCGTCCTCCACGTCCACACTCCTCGGTGTCTCCGGTCCTCTCTATCAGGCGTCCAATCACAGTGCCTGTTTCAGCCAATCAGGTGACAGGTAACCCGAGCACCTGATTGGCTGAGAGGCAGATCAGTGTTAGGAAAGTGATTTATTCGCTTTCCTAACACAACAGTGACTAAACAGCGAACGCACAGCATTGCGCCCGCTGTTTACTATTTTGGAAGCCTATTAGAGCCTATGGCTCTAATCAGACACTTCCAAAGAAAACCCCGCTGCTGTAATTCAGGTGCTCGTCGCCCGACAAGGGGCCAGACACCTAAATAGGGGGCAGCAGCAGCGACCATAAATAGATTCATGCAATGCACATCTATGGTGATAGAGAGGTGACAGGAGAGAGGGGGTGGTGCTCCTGCGCCCTTTATGGACGCACCGCCACTGCTCAATAACCCACCGTGCCATGCAAATTCTTCTGCGTTTGCTGAATAATAATTCATAACAGGTGCAAACGCACTGGAATGTGCAAAATGTGCTTCATATTTCAATCTCAGAGGATGCCTTATACGGAGAAATGCGTCAGATGGAGTTAGTACTGTGACGTCTTCACACAGAAGCTCACTGAGTGACATTGCGGCCGAGTGGACGTTTGTGATACCACTTGTAGCTTCTTATCTTTGTAAGTGCAATTCATTTTTAATAAATAAGATATTTTAAATAGCATTGCGCTATGAGGCTTCTCCCTTTTCGATATCTGATGCATACCCTTGTCAGAGCATGTTGGTCGAGTACAGTCTGAGGTTTATATAGTCATGGTGGGGGCTGCTGAATATGGTCAATGTAGTCACAGAGCTGTTCAGAGATCCAAGGGGGGGAGCGTCGCCTCTTCTATGTGACATAGATAAAACGCAATTGATCTCTGTTGTTTGAGATCAATGTGGTCCTGTAAGAAGCCTCATTGTCCTAAAAGCACCTTGAGCAACCTTGCTATTGGAGCACTGAGCACTTTCATAAGCACGTGGATGGACTTTATATGATCAACTATTAACTTTTTGATGCAAATTGTGGACAAGGAAAGATTACTCCTGCGCTTGTGAGGGTCTGTTTGGGTTTGAGAAGAGTAGTATTGTGAACTGTAGCAAAGCTAAAAGAGATGGTGTTGCATGTCCCGCTGCCCAGAAATTGACCCCGGGGTGGTCAGGTAAGGCTATATGGAGAGTGATGGATGAAGGGCGCGTGATCAATAGCTCACATCAAAACATATAAAATGTATTCAAAGGAAATTAGAAGCAAATAAAAAGCAATTGAATAATACCAATACTACGTATCGTGCAAACAGGTAACAAAATATAAAAGGCATAGAAAATTAAAAATGGGTTAAAAATATCATGAGCCCATGTTGAGGCGGGTGTTTAGAGTTGGCTGACGCGTTTCGAGGATAACCTCTTCATCAGAGCCTTTTGAGAACCAGGGCGCAGTCTCTATATGCCAGTAGGCCAAAATATGTACATCAACATAATGGCTAGTTGGAAAAAACGGCCTGAAATGGGAAATACGATTTTCTGTGTTCCATACCAGTCCACGTTCAAGCATTTTATGTGATAGTTGATGGTGTGTGTGTTCTCCTTTAAATTTGTAGAGAAGGGATTGTGGGGTGGTGTGGACCTGTCACGGCTGGGTGGAAGAGAGATTTTTCGACCTGTGTCCTCCTGGGAAAGTGCTGTCCAGTTTTTAGGAGGTTGGAGGGGGGTGAAGATCTCATGAGAGAATACTGCAGCCGAGTGTGTCCGCAGCAGTCTCTCTGCCTCAGGTAAAGGAGTATTCTCTCATGAGATCTTCACCCCCCTCCACCCTTCTAAAAACTGGACAGCACTTTCCCAGGAGGACACAGGTCGAAAAATCTCTCTTCCACCCAGCCCGTGACAGGTCCACACCACCCCACAATCCCTTCTCTACAAATTTAAAGGAGAACACACACACCATCAACTATCACATAAAACGCTTGAACGTGGACTGGTATGGAACACAGAAAATCGTATTTCCCATTTCAGGCCGTTTTTTCCAACTAGCCATTATGTTGATGTACATATTTTGGCCTACTGGCATATAGATACTGCGTCCTGGTTCTCAAAAGGCTCTGATGAAGAGGTTATCCTCGAAACACGTCAGCCAACTCTAAACACCCGCCTCAACATGGGCTCATGATATTTTTAACCCATTTTTAATTTTCCATGCCTTTTATATTTTGTTACCTGTTTGCATAATACGTAGTATTGGTATTATGCAATTGCTTTTATTTGCTTCTAATTTCCTTTGAATAAATTTTATATGTTTTGATGTGAGCTATTGATCACGCGCCCTTCATCCATCACTCTCCATATTAACTTTTTGATTAGGGGATATTTATGAATTGTTTTTTTACATTAATTTGATTTACCCTTTTGCACATTCTGGTGCAGTTGCACCTGTTATGAATTATTATTCATCAAATGTTTACTTTGGATATTTACATAGCATATTCATTTAATTTTTAATTTTTGAAAGAGACGGAGTACTTTTTCCCTTTGTATTATATTGTTTTAGATCAGATGTTCAGGATCTTTTAGGTGCAGTAGTCTTGCTTTCATTACAACCAAGCACAATTTTTTTTCATAGACACATTTTTCTGCCTTACCATAGTTCCTAGAAAAAGATCAGAACCTAGATAGTCTTTTCTTGTGGATTGTGCAAGTTTCATTTTGCATGACAATTTTTTTTTTGCTTCCAGAATAACTTATACCTTACTTCGGCACTGCCATGGGTGCAATTTTTACTGAAATTACCCTGGCTAGCATGTGGTCACTGAAATTCTGAGGACTATCACAGGCAATAAGGGGAGCCAAGGAACCAGAGGCTCCTGTGCCCCTGCACAGTTTATATGCTTGTCACTCCTAAATGCAAATACATGCACTTTTTCTGTGCATTTTGACATGTTAGGCAACCCATTAAAATGAATAGGCTAGTCCGTTTTTAGGCCAACCAGTTGAATTGGCATACTCAGAGCTCGAATCCACCCTTTGGGTGAAGGACTTGGTGAAACCCACATCTCAGCTCTACGGGTCCCTGCTGGTTTCTGCCGGCCCGAGTTGTCCCCCCTCCGCAGGAAATGGGTGGGGGACATACCGGAGCTGGACGAGGACGACTGGAGGGAGATTTGGGACTTTCCCTTCTCCCCTCTGGTCTCAGCTAGGCACAAACAGGTCCAATACAAAATTGTGCATAGAGCTCACTACACGCCTCACAGGCTGCACCAGATGTCGCCGGCACATTCTCCAGCGTGCTGGCGTTGCTCCTACCAACCGGGTGACTTTTTCCACATTTTTTGGGTTTGCCCAGCAATCGAACATTATTGGAAAGAACTACTCCAGGTGATTGCTAAGGTCACTAAGACTCGTGTTCCTTACGATCCTAAATATTGTCTGCAGGGGCTGGTGGAACAACTGTCAATGCTCAGAGCCAGGAAAATACTCATATCCCTGCTATTGTACTATGCTCGTAAGGCCATTATGATGAACTGGAAACAATCGTCTCCCCCCTCTGTCAGATTCTGGAAAAGCCTAGTGAATGCCAGTTTACCCCTGTGTAAAGCCACCTACTCGGGCAGGGGTTGTCCACAAAAATTTGAAAAGGTATGGACCTGTTGGCTAGATGATAATACCACGGTAGCTGATGCAGTAACCAACTCCTAGATTAACACTATATCTCTAGTCTGTTAGTATATTGACCCAACTACTCTCATGTTGCATTATCCTGTTGGTACCAATTTGAGCACAGATTCTCCTGAACTGAACCTCTCCCCACATTGGGGTTATGGTATAAATTAGTTTGTTTATGTTGTATGTTGTGCCCTGTTGCGGTATGTTGCCGCAAAAGAAGAACTGCCCCTGCGTGGACAAGGTTTGGCCCCTGTGTGGGCTATTTTTGTATGCTAATGAAAAATTAAATAAAAAAGATTTTGCAAAAAAAAAAAAAAAAAACGAATAGGCTACCCTAACATACTGCAAGATAAACCCCAAATTACTGCACATCAATGAGCTTGTATTGACACACCATCACAGTGAAGATGTGTGGCTACACAGGTGAATAAATCTCTTTCCTGTGAAGAGATTTAACTATTTGCTGCTTACCATGTCATTAGCAGCACATTAATTTTAAATTTATTATTAAATTTATTATTATACAGGATTTTATTTGCTACAAATAAGTTTAATGCCAACAAGAAAATCCCTGAGGAGCTTGTACTTCTGCTTTATTTATTCTCCGTCCTCTAAAACTTTGTTTGATAAAATTTTGTATGGATAACTTACCCAACTTTTCTCCAGATTTGAACACACATCATCAGCACATACAGTATCTCACAAAAGTGAGTACACCCCTCACATTTTTGTAAATATTTTCTTCTACCTTTTCATGTGACAACACTGAAGAAATTACACTTTGCTACAATGTAAAGTAGTGAGTGTACAGCTTGTATAACAGTGTAAATTTGCTGTCCCCTCAAAATAACTCAACACACAGCCATTAATGTCTAAACCGCTGGCAACAAAAGTGAGTACACCCCTAAATGGGGTATAGACGGGGGTACTGTGATAAGTTAGCCTGTAGTATTCTGTTTGTGTATTCCTACCCCCTTGCTGCAGTGCATTTCCTACCCTGATTCCTTTCACATGTGTGGTTTGGCCTATGGGCGATGCCTGCTATTCTGTGGGCTTTTATTTCCTTCCCTTCAATCACTTCCTGGCAGTGGCGGCTGGTGCTCAAAATTTTTGGGGGGGGCGCAAACAAACTGAAAAGTTCTGAAAAAAAACCCATCAATCGCAGCCACTATGTCATCAAAACGCAGCCACTATGTCATCAAAACGCAGCCACTGTGTCATCAAAACGCATCCACTGTGTTATCAAAATGCAGCCACTGTGTCCACTGATCCCAGACACCACAATTGTCTCCTTAATAGCAGCCAGCATCTCTTTTAACAAGGAGGGAAGGGGGGCAAGTTATCAAAGAAGGACACTCTCAGTGATTTGGGGGGCTCGAAGAGGATGCTGTGTGTGCTAGGGGCCACTTTGGGAGCAGAGAGGATTTGTGCTAGAAGGGGGGTCTAATTTTATTTCTTTGATAACCTGCCCCCCTTCCCCTGCAAGTGTCATATTCACACCTCACCTCAGATCAGTACGTCCTGTTAATGCTGTGTTCATTCTCCTCCCCCTCCCCCTCTGTCTGTGTATAGGAAGGCACTCGGAGGTGTCTTCAGTCCGTGTGTTAGTGTGAGACAGGAGGGGGGGAATGGGGAAGAGAGGGACAGATGCAGCTGTGCTGTGCTGGATCTCACCCTCCTTGTGGCCGCTACATAAACCAGACTGGAACCTGTCCCTCATGCTGCTCTCTTACCTTCCTCCTGCAGCTCCACTCGGGCCGAAGAATGGAGCTGCCAAAGTCACTTCCGGCTTTCGTCTGTTTCACGAAACCCGGAAGTGACATCGTGATTTGAAAAACAATGCTCCCGCCCATAGAATCACGCTGATTTTATGAGCAGAAACTACTCGGCGCTTTGTATTGCGCCGTAAGGCGGGTTAATAGGGCCCGCAAATGAAGCGCCACGTCTGCAATCTCGTGATTGCATTGACGTGGCGCTTCCCATAGTGCACTGTGTCCGGCGCCACAGTGCACTTTTTTAAAGGACTTTTTTTTTTGTTCTTAAAGGGGCCGTTAAAAAAAAATTTTTTTTTTTTTTTTTTACTACAGGAGGGGGGGGGGGGGGGGCGGTGCCCCCTATGGACAGGCCGCCACTGCTCAGCTGGCATACCTGGAGGCTGTGACCTGGTTCCAACTTGCTGCAAGTCCATCCTCACCATCAGTGGGAATCCCGAGTTGGCGATCTACAAGGACTCACTACCGCACAGACACTTACTTTACAGTTGTTCACTCTGAAAGAGAACCTTCCCTTAGCATAATAAATGTGGCGGTATTCATCCATGGCATTGGTTACAGCTAATAAAGAATACTAGAGGGACTAATGTGAAGAGACTGTTCATACCAGGTTGTTCATTGGCTTTCCTGTCAGACCTCTGACATCCTTTTGGTCAGCATTGGTAAAGATGGTACCAAATACAATAACGGGTACATTGTTAACAGTTTTGGAAGCATGATTACTTACAGTATTAAATTTGCTGAATTATAATTAATTTAGAATAGAAAGCCTCTTTTAAAACCATGCAATATCTAAAGCATGTTGCTTTTGACGTGTGCTGTCTTTCTTGCAGGTTATTTGAACAATTAACACTGATTCTTCTACTGTAAAAAAGAAAAGATAGGTGGTACTTTAAATGAAGCATATGTAATCATATGCCTCCATCCCTATATCAGGAATTTGAGAGGGGAAAGTTTGGGATTTTATGAGTCAAGTGACAGATTTAAGGTATGTAAGATATTTATGCTCCATGTAGTGGAGGAAATAAGTGGCATAGTCTGCACAGACAGCAATGATGTATAAAAAACATGGCTGCATCCAGTGGTGTCGCTAGGGAGTGGCTTTTGTGGCTGTAGCCCTGAGTCTGAGGCCCATAGCCCCAAGTCCCTTCCCTGGTGGGTGCATTCCCTGCAATTAGCAGGTATGTCTCAGCCCGGAATGCAGGGGACAGGGGCGGACTTAGCGCTGGCTCTGGCTCTGCCCCCGTGTCTCCACAGCTGCCTCCACCTGACTCTTAGCCACTGGTTGCTATAGCTGCCTAGCGTCTAGCAACCAGTGATATCACGGCCGCAACTCTCTCCCTGCCCAGCATTCAAAGTGGAGGAGGATTCCACTTCCTCCTCCTCCGCGTTAGTGCTCCTGGTGCCTAAGGAGTTGAGTCCAGCCAGCTTGTCATGATCCTGGACTGGATCGGATCGTCCCACCACTGGTCTGGTGGTGGTGGGATGCAGGGCAGCGGCATCTTCAAGCGGGGAGGGGGAGCAGCGGCATCTTCAAACGGGGAGGGGGAGACATGAGCAGCCGGGAAGAGCCCAGGAGGGAGAGAGAGAAGACAAGACCTCACCACCACCCTGAACAGCATTCTGGCGCCTCCCAGAGCCTGCACTCCTCCAACCTCCTCTCCCAGCTCTCTGTGACTGGCATGGAACAGGAAGTAGACAGGCTGACCGAGGATGGGCAGAAGGTAGGTGGATCACACACGCCTACCCACACAGACAGGGGCTGGGACAGTAGGGACTGCAGGCAGGGCTAGGGGGTCGTTCAGCCACCTCCTCTCTCTCTTTCACCCCCTCTCATCCACCCCCTCTCTCTCACCCTCCCTTACCCTCTCTCAGTCCCCCCTCTCTCTCACCCCCCTCTCAGCCACACCCTCTCTCTCTTTCACCCCTTTTCATCCACCCACCTCTGTGTCACCCACCCTCACCCCCTCTCTCTCACCCTGATGTATTGGAGTCTCTCTGGGGACCCTAATGTAAAGGGGGCCCTCGGGGGACCCTGATGTAAGGGGGACTCTCTGGGGACCCTGATGTAAGGAAGGGGCCCTCTGGGGACCCTGATGTAAGAATGGAGCTCTCTGGGGACCCTAATGTAAAGGAAGGCTCTCTGGTCTGGGGACCCTGATGTATGGGGGCTCTCTGGGAATACTGATTTAAAGAAGGGGCTCTCTGGGGACCCTGATGTAAGGGGAGGCTCTCTGGGGACCCTAGTGTATGGGGAGGCTCTCTGGGGACCCTGGTGTATGGGGAGACTCTCTGGGGACCCTGATGTATGGGGAGGCTCTCTGGAGACCCTGATGTATGGGGGAGGCTCTCTGTGGGCCCTGATGTAAGAAAGGGGCTCTCTGGGAAACATGATGTAAGGAAGGGGCTCTCTAGGGAGCCTGACGTAAGAAAGGGGCTCTCTGGGGACCCTGATGTAAGAAAGAGGTTCTCTGGAGACCCTGATGTAAGGGGAGGATCTCTGAGGACCCTGATGTAAGGGAAGGCTCTCTGTGGACCCTGATGTAAGGGGAGGCTCTCTGGGGACCCTGATGTAAGGAGGGGGGGCTCTCTGGAGATCCTGATGTAAGGAAGGAGCTCTCTGGAGACCCTGATGTAAGGAAGGGGCTCTCTGGAGACCCTGATGTATAGGGAGGTTCTCTGGGGACCCTGATGTAAGGGGAGGCTCTCTGGGGAGTCTAATGTAAGGGGGATCCGCACTCAGATAGATATGTAACGATATATATATATATATATATATATATATATATATATATATATATATATAAACACACACATGTATATTATATACATGTGTATGCCCACCCAAGCGTATGACTTTCTTTACTTCGCTGCTATGGGCTCTAGCCCCAGGTCTTTTTTAGACCTAGCAACGCCCCTGAGGGACGTGACAACTTCTTCTATGAATTTTAGGAAGTGGGCAGGGCTTTCTGTGGATTTGGTGTAAATTATGTAGGCATTATAAATGGCCAAATGAATTAAATAGAGTGCTACCTCCTTATTGATAAATAGGGCTGAAGCATTTGGTCGTTGAAATCCACCCCCCCATGTACAGATTGTAATCTTGTACACATGTTGGCTTTACAATGGGACCTCGTCTTCTCTGAACTTCAACTGTAGTGTCATCATGGATGGTGGACATCATGTACACATTCCTGGTATCCTTCCACCTCAAGGCCAGCACTTTGTTGCATCTCAAAGTTGCTCTTTCTCCCCTTCGCAATTTCATATTCACTATGGCTTGTGGGAAGCCCTTCCTATTTTTTCTGGAGGTTCCACAGGTCAGGGTTTCTGCGAGGTATAGGTGTTTGAAAAGGGGCAAGCTGGTGTAGAAGTTATCCAGGAATATGTGGTAACCTTTCTTCAGCAGTGGGTATGCCAGGTCCCATACAATTTTACCAGTTGTGCCCATGTAGGCTGGGCACTCAGGGGGCTGGAGTTGGGAATCTCTTCCTTCGTATATCCGGATCCCGTGACTCTCTCGCAAAGCTGATAAAATTTCACTCCGTATTTGGCCCTTTTGCTAGGAATGTATTGTTTTATTCCTAGCCGGCCTGAAAAGGGTACCAGGGACTCATCTACACATATATGCTTATCGGGGACATAGAGTTCTGCAAACCGTTGGGAAAAGAAATTAATGAGTGGGCGTTGTCACTGAAATGAAAAAAGCACATTATCATCTCGTATCGGGACCTGGACATTACGGAAGAATAAATGGGCATGTGGTGGATGGGGTTGGTGGACCAATAGGCATGTCCTTCATTTTTTTTTGTAAGCCCCATGTTTATGGTGAGGCCCATTAACAATTTGAACTCCTCCAGAGTCAAATCCTTCCACTGAAATGGATGGGCGTATGATGATTGGGGGTTGTTGGCAATATGCTGCTGGGCATATAAATTGGTCTGGTCCACGATGAGTTGCAGCAAAGTGTCAGGCAAAAATAAATATAAATAATCATTTGCGGAAAAATTTTGGGTATTGGCCTGCACACCTGGCTGTGCGGTGAAAGGGGGAATTCTTGCTCATCCTGAGTTGGAAGGCAGCCATGTTGGATTGGCAAGACCAGCTGGAAGATATCCCCTGCACTGGAGTGTCACGTCCCCCAAGAGCCAGGTGGGTATTGATCTGGGGGCTGGGAGTGGTCACAGTAGCAGTGGGTGTGACCACCTGCACATCAGTTCTGAGGCGCCTCCCCTGCTTCTGAGGAGAATGTTCTAGAAAAGGGGCTGGACCTGGAACTTGAGTGGCAGGCAGCTTGTGTGTAAGCCCTGACCAATCCCCAATCGGTATTGGCAGGGGACGGGTCTCATATATAAGCTGAGGTAATATTCCACGGGGGGGAGAAGTCGGCTGAGTGAAGTGAGGAATAGCATGTTAGACAGTAGAAGGAGGCCATCCCCATCTGGGGGGGTTGTGCTGATTGCAGGAGAAGGCCCGGGGAGAGCTGTGAAGGAACATTGCCTCTACATGGTCGGATGGCAGGGAACTCCTGGAGCAGAAGGTCAGGTGAAGCTGTCGGTATGCATGGTCCAGTCAAAGTTCCTCATCAAGGACTCAGGGCTGTTGGAAGGTCAGTGAGTGTTACCACAGTGGAGGGCTGGAGGTGCCAAGGAGTCTGTGAGGGAACTCTGCTAGTACACGGTCACTAGTGGAGTCTTCATCAAACACACGGTGGATGATGGGGAGTCCTGAATCAGAAAAGAGACTGTGGGGATCTGTGTCAAATCGATGTGGCCTGTGGGCACATGATTTGCAAGTTGGGCTGGCTGGGAACAGTAGTCCATATTTCTTAGAAGATATGCTTTTAACCCACTAAGCATCCGGGGAGAGGTTCTGCAGGCCTCAGGCCTAGTGGCAGCGAGCAATCAGAGCCACAGTAGGGAGGCTTTTTCAGAGTGGGCCCCTACTATTCAATAGAACAGGATGTGTCATATTTCAAGTAGTAACTTCAAGTTTGTGCAGGAGGAACCAGGTTTACAGGAGGAAACAAGTTATGGGCAGGAGGTGAAAGAGATCTGAGAACATTGCTTTTACACGGTCATTAGTGATGTCTCTGTCCTTCACACGGTGATGGTAAGAGAACTCTTAGATGGAATAGTCTGCGGAAGTTGAGCCGCAGGAGGAGCAACAGTCTTCATGGGGATGCAGGAGGAGATTCGTATCTAATTCAATTTGCACATTCAATCTTCTGGCTCTAACTTTAACAGAGTGAATTCAAATCCTAAAAATATGATGGCAATAACTTATTCTATGGTCATCCCATCTTCCTATCCCTATCCAAGTTGTACCCCCAATAAAACAACAAAAACAAAGCTTGCAAAAGACTGTTTCTTGTCTCTGGAAGTGATGTATGAAGTCTGGCAGTAGGATGATTTGGCAGATTGTTTGTTATTAGCTGCAACACCATGGCTACATATATATACAGTATGAACACACACACACACATCTATGTACAGTGACTGACCTCCCTCTATGTATCATGACCACCTGAAAGGATCTTATAAATACCCCTTAATATTTACACTGCTTTTTACGAGTATTGAAACCTAAGTGTAGAGGATTCTTTTAAGTTCAGTATTGCTTGTGCAGTTAATGTTTTCCAGATAAAAGCTTCTATAGAAAAAAAAAGATGTTGTCGCTTTTAGGTAAGCGCTAACCACAAAGAAAATGTATGCAATGTTATGCTTGGTATAAGAGTGAGCTGTTTCGTATTTTCGAGAACTAAGATAACGTATATAAAAAGAGGAAATACCCATACTTGGAGAATATATTCTTGGGGCTCACTGGACACACCCATGTGAAAGGGAGCCTGTCCTTGTAGGGTAGTGGACACCTATGGTCCACCACCTCCCTCTATGCACCATGACTGACCTCCCTCCATGTACCATGACTGACCTCCTTCTATGCACCATGACTGACCTCCCTCCATGTACCATGACTGACCTCCCTCTATGCACCATGACTGACCTCCCTCCATGTACCATGACTGACCTCCCTCTATGCACCATGACTGACCTCCCTCTATGTACCATGACTGACCTCCCTCTATGTACCATGACTGACCTCCCTCTATGCACCATGACTGACCTCCCTCTATGTACCATGACTGACCTCCCTCTATGTACCATGACTGACCTCCCTCTATGTACCATGACTGACCTCCCTCTATGTACCATGACTGACCTCCCTCTATGCACCATGACTGACCTCCCTCTATGTACCATGACTGACCTCCCTCTATGTACCATGACTGACCTCCCTCTATGTACCATGACTGACCTCCCTCTATACCATGACTGACCTCCCTCTATGCACCATGACTGACCTCCCTCCATGTACCATGACTGACCTCCCTCTATGCACCATGACTGACCTCCCTACCATGTACCATGACTGACCTCCCTCTATGCACCATGACTGACCTCCCTCTATGTACCATGACTGACCTCCCTCTATGTACCATGACTGACCTCCCTCCATGTACCATGACTGACCTCCCTCTATGTACCATGACTGACCTCCCTCTATGTACCATGACTGACCTCCCTCTATGTACCATGACTGACCTCCCTCTATGTACCATGACTGACCTCCCTCTATACCATGACTGACCTCCCTCTATGTACCATGACTGACCTCCCTCTATACCATGACTGACCTCCCTCTATACCATGACTGACCTCCCTCTATGTACCATGACTGACCTCCCTCTATGTACCATGACTGACCCCCCCTCCATGTACCACGACTGACCTCCCTCTATGCACCATGAATGACCTCCCTCTATGTACCATGACTGACCTCCCTCTATGATTCATGACTGACCTCCCTCTATACTATGACTGACCTCCCTCTATGTACCACGACTGACCTCCCTCTATGAACCATGACTGACCTCCCTCTGTGTACCATGACTGACCTCCCTCTATGTACCATGACTGACCTCCCTCTGTGTACCATGACTGACCTCCCTCTATGAACCATGACTGACCTCCCTCTATGTACCATGACTGACCTCCCTCTGTGTACCATGACTGACCTCCCTCTATGAACCATGACTAACCTTCCTCTATGTACCATGACTGACCTTCCTCTATGAACCATGACTAACCTTCCTCTATGTACCATGACTGACCTCCCTCTATGAACCATGACTAACCTTCCTCTATGTACCATGACCAGGCCCGGATTTACTCCCTTTGCCGCCCCAAGACCGGGTCCTTCAATGCCGCCCCCCACACACACACACACGAGAACACTGAAAATAACTGGCTTTAATTGTACAGACTAAAAATACTTCACGCTGCCACCAGATGGAGATGTCACTTGCCACGCTGCCACCAGATGGAGATGTCACTTGCCACGCTGCCACCAGATGGAGATGTCACTTGCCACGCTGCCTGCCACCAGATGGGGATGTCACTTGCCATGCTGCACCCAGATGGAGATGTCACTTGCCACGCTGCCACCAGATGGAGATGTCACTTGCCACGCTGCCACCAGATGGAGATGTCACTTGCCACGCTGCCACCAGATGGAGATGTCACTTGCCACGCTGCCTGCCACCAGATGGGGATGTCACTTGCCATGCTGCCACCAGATGGAGATGTCACTTGCCACGCTGCCACCAGATGGAGATGTCACTTGCCACGCTGCCTGCCACCAGATGGAGATGTCACTAGCCACGCTGCCTGCCACCAGATGGAGATGTCACTTGCTACGCTGCCTGCCACCAGATGGAGATGTCATCTCTCTCCCCCGCCGCCGCACCGCTGACATTACTTCTCAATCTTTTCAAAAATGGCGCCGGGCAGCTCAATCACGCTACTGCGCATGCGCCACCCAGCCGAGCACGTACGAGCTTTCCCGAGCCCGGCCGGCTCCGGAACTGCGCATGCGCAGTAGTGGGCGGCTCGCGGCCATCTTTTCTAAGGGCACCGGTGCCCTTAATCGACTTTAACAGGCAGCCTGAAAGGGGGGGTGGCCGCGAAGTCACCACAGGAGCAGCGCCGCCCCTGCACCACTGCCGCCCCGAGGCCTGGCCTCGGTGGCCTTGTGGCAAATCCGGCCCTGACCATGACTGACCTCCCTCTATGTACCATGACTGACCTTCCCCTATACCATGACTGATCTCCCTCTATGAACCATGACTGACCTTCCTCTGTGTATCATGACTGACCTCCCTCTATGTACCATGACTGACCTCCCTCTATGTACCATGACTGACCTCCCTCTATGAACCATGACTGACCTCCCTCTATGTACCATGACTGACCTCCCTCTATGAACCATGACTGACCTCCCTCTATATACCATGACTGACCTCCCTCTATGAACCATGACTGACCTCCCTCTATGTACCATGACTGACCTCCCTCTATGAACCATGACTGACCTCCCTCTATGTACCATGACTGACCTCCCTCTATGAACCATGACTGACCTCCCTCTATGTACCATGACTGACCTCCCTCTATGTACCATGACTGACCTCCCTCTATGAACCATGACTGACCTCCCTCTATGAACCATGACTGACCTCCCTCTATGTACCATGACTGATCTCCCTCTATGTACCATGACTGACCTCCCTCTATGTACCATGACTGACTTTCCTCTGTGTACCATGACTGACCTCCCTCCATGTACCATGACTGACCTCCCTCTATGTACCATGACTGACCTCCCTCTATGTACCATGACGGACCTTCCTCTGTGTACCATGACTGACCTCCCTCTATGAATCATGACTGACCTCTTTCTATGAACCATGACTGACCTTCCTCTGTGTACCATGACTGACCTCCCTCCGTGTTCCCTAACCGCTTTGTATGGTTGCCAGACTCCGGCCAGTGTCTGTAGGTGCAAAAGAGTGAACAATATGTGTCACATACCTGCAGGTAGAGCCTGATGAGCAGAGGAAGGCCTCTCGTACAGACCACCGAGTTTGCAACAGCGGCCGCAAGAGCATGGTGAGGTAGGCGTGCCTGTTATGTGCTCTGTAGCAGGTGAAGCAGCCAGCAGCGGTAGTAGAGCTGCGGGTTATGGCTGTGGATGTAGGAGTGCTGTAGATGCAGGTAGGTACATAAAGGTTGTAGCAAGTTGAGGAGACTGGTGCATATACATATAGTTTTTACTAATATCATCTTATGTTCATTGTCAGATTTCTGACATCTTGATCCTTGGTGTTGGTTTTCCTTTTGGGTTGGGCTTTCCCTTCCTTGCCCCCCCCCCCCTTTGGCCATCATTCGGGGTGGCCGCTCTCACCTCCTCTCCTCCTGGGTGCCATAGGGCCAGAAAAGCCATATCTCCTTGCTTTTAAAACTCTTGATGTGACATATCAAGACAGTGTAAATATTAAGGGGTATTTACAAGATCCTTTCAGGTGGTCATGATACATAGAGGGAGGTCAGTCACTGTACATAGATGTGTGTGTGTGTGTATATATATATATATATATATATATATATATATATATATATATGTAGCCATGGTGTTGCAGCTAATAACAAACAATCCGCCAAAACATGGTCAGTAGATATGGCTTTATTTAATGTAATGATTGTTTGCCTGCATAGCTATTTTTGTATAATTGTTTGTATACGTATACCCTTTACTTATTGTTTTTCTTTTCTGCCTTATAAACTGTAAATATCATAGACACCCATACCACTTTCTCCTGATGAAGAGGAATAACGCATGACTTTGAAACGCGTTGGGTGTCAATCTGTCTATTAGCACAAGAGTGATTTAAATTAGTGGTTATGATCTCATGATGAACAATATGTTACACAATTTCTATGTATTTTTGTATCTTTTCTGACAGAGTCAATGCTGTGTCTATATTTTTATATTTCGTAGCATTAAACAATTATATTCTACTTACTTATTTTGCATGCGCCTTTTTAGAGTCCTTGCCCTTTAAAGTGCCACCAGAGGGTCTCCTTTTTGTCTTCTGAGACTGGTGCAGAGTTAGACAAGACTAAGATCAGGTACATCAGAGACACCGAGCAAAGAATGGTCAAAGTTCCAGCAGAGGTTTGGCAATGGAGAATCAAGCAGATAAAGAAGAATCAAGGTCAAGCAAGCCGGTGTCAGGAATGGAGAGAATCAGAAAGCCGGGTCACAATTAAGGATGATCTCTGGCGTGTTCGCACAGCCCACGTGCAGAGCCCGCCAGGAAGTCGGCACTGTGCTGCGCTAATCACAGGCAGCGAGACATTTCCCGATCTCTGCAGCCGCGCATGGGGACAATGTCTCACTGCTTGTGATTAGCGTAGCGCAGTGCCGACTTCCTGGCGGGCTCTACACGTGGGGTGTGTGAACACGCCGGAGCTCATCCTTAGTCACAATCAGATGAAAGGCAGGGACAGGAACAGGATACGGGGGAAAGCTGCAGATCAGACAGCAAAGCCCTAATGCATCTACCATCCTTGTACCAATTACTGATGCCTACCGCTACTGTTTTGTTTTCACTTCAGCTGTCAGCAATGGTACAAAAGCATTGAAAAGTTATTTACAAATGAAATAAATAGATTTTTTTTTTTTTGCGCTTTTTTAATGTGAAATGTGTAAATAAAAAGGTAAAGGTGTAAAAAATATTAATAAACAAAGCAAACAAAAAGAAATGGAACTGTAAATCGTCTATAGAAGTTGTTAAATGGAGGAGAATAGGGAGTAAATTAAGGGTTAATAAGGGGTGAAACAGAAACATTTAATAAAAAAACACAAAATTTTTTTTTTTTTTTTTTTTTTTTTACTTGACAGGTTTCTTTAAACTGACTTCATCTTCAGATCAAAGTTCATCCCTTTGAGCTGTAGATGAAGAAACAGAAAGATACAAAAAGAAACAATGTTTCTTTTTATTTTAGTGTTTCAACGCTGAGCAATGTTGTTGCTAAACATTGCCCGGCTGCTTTTTTTTTGACAGCTCCAATTACCGGACTTCTTTAACACTTCAGCTGTCAACAGGGGAATCCCACTGACAGCTGTATGAGTCATCGGTTGTTAAAGACACGGTGGCCCTGCTCCTTAACAACCTATAATTGTCGTTTTCTTTTAAATTTCAGCTGTCAGTGGGGCAGTCCCGCTGACAGCTCAAAGAACCAAGCCTGAAAGTATCGGTTTCAGGTATCGGGGCATTTGCACGAGTACCGATACTCGTGCAAATGCTTAGCATCAGCACCGATACCAATACTGGTATCGGTGCAACCCTAGTTCCAGGGAAGAGGGGTGCATGAGGTGGAAGGTATGTGCTGTGACCTGGGGGGGTGAAAGGCGTATGGCACAGAGGCAAGGTACTGAAATTGGTTGGGGGGAGATGGGAAGGAGGGAATTTATTGAGGAAAAGATGGGTAAGTTGGATATAGAGGCAGCAAAAATGGACTAATTGGTGCCTATAAAGTCCATTTTTGATGCCTCTATATCCAACTTCAAAAAACTCGCCATGCCTTTTATTAAATACCTCAAACTGTCAACTTTCCAAAAAAGGGGTAATTTTAGGGATTCAAAAAATGACATTGGCCGTCAGTACATCAGGATTGATCAATTTTCAGATATATGTATCCCATAGTTTGTAGATAACTTTCACACAAACCAATAAATATACACTTATTGGATTTTTGGCCAAAATTTGATTTTATTAAATATGTTTTAAAACAAAAAGTAGAAAATATTTACATTTTTAAAATTGTTGTTCTTTTTTAATTTATGTACTAAAAAAAACCCGGTGGTGAACGAATACCACCAAAAAAAAGCTTTATTTGTGTGGGGGGAAAAAAACTAAACTGAATAAAAAATAAATTAGTTGGGTACAGTGTTGCATGACCGAGAAATTTCCAGTTAAAGTAGAGCAGTGCTGAATATAAAAAAATGGCCTGGTCATGAAGGGGGTAAACCCTTTCCGGAGGTCAAATGTTAATAAAGGACTATTGGACTCTTCAGATGATCGTTGGGTGCTCCTTTTGGCTCACTCATGAGTGTAGCTATCAAGTCTGAGCTTTTGGTTTGAGGTTTCAGGGCATAGCTGGAGGATGAGGAGGCAGCAGAGCCTCCTTCCTCAGGAGCCCCCCATTTAGCATGATGCCCAAGGAGGCTGCTTCTTCTGCCTTGGCCCAGTCCGGCCGTGACCAGCTCAGCCCTGTACCTTCCAATTGTCTCTTTACTTCTTCTTTCCATTTGGCTGTGATTTTTTCCAGTTCCTCCAGGGCGTTGGGTGATCCTGGATTATAAGATGCCCAGTCTTCTCTGCTAAGTAGAGTCTCTACAAACTCCTTCTGCTTCCGCCTGGCTTCTTCCTGTAAGATGTCCTCAGTGATCTGGAGCAAATTGTCTTCATTCTTCCACCTATACCTCTCTGATTCTGATTCTGATCCACATTTGCACCCGAATGATGAGAGAATGGAGTAGATCCTCGATTCGAAGAAAACAATCACAATGATTGCCAGCAGAATCACTAGAAGGCCAATAATCTGCAAAGAAAGAAAAGTTTTCAATAGCAATGCGCATTTCAACCAATGGCGTCCCTAGGGGGGGCAGAGCCCCCCAACATTATGCTGTGCCCCACCATGTGCCCCCCGTAAAAAAAAATTTTTTTTTTCTTTTACAAAAAATCAATGTCTAAGAGGTAGAGAGTCCCCAGTCAGCTCCTGCGGGTGATTCCTCCCCCCTCCCTCTGCTCGCTGACACTGCATAATGCGAGCGCTCACACAACCACGGCCGCCCGATCTGCTCCTTCACCTGCATCCTCATTGGCAGGGAGAAGAGTGAGTTGCAGGAAGGACTCCACCAGGACTCTCAGTTACTGAAAAAACAGACTGATTCCTCCCATCCTTAGGACAGGAGAACCAGCCTGTAAATTCCAAGAGGCCAGACCAGCGCAGTCAATAGCAGGGGTAGGACAGCAAGAGGAGGCTGGGGAACCCCACAGTGGCAGAACATCAGGGCCCAGAGGCAAGACAACCTTTGCAACCCTGATAGTTCTCCAATGTTGGTATGCTGGTGACATATATCTCTTGTTTTCTGCCACCCTGGGGGGCCCCAATACAGTAGGAAGGGAGCTCACTGCAGAACATGTGAAAGGGCCCGTTGTGGGGTCGTAGTAAAGGGCCCCAGTATATATATATATATGTATATATATATATATATATATATATATATATATATATATATATATATAAATATACATATATATGCATTTTATAGTCGCCCCCCTACTTTTGTCCCTGTCCCCCCATGTGCCCCCCCCATCTAAATTTGAAAGCTGGAGACGCCACTGATTTCAACCTTCTACTCAGAAAAGTGTGAAGACATTTTAGTAGCTCACTAAGCCACTTCTAGTTTCGCTTTTGTCTCTTCAACGTTACTTTGCAGTAAAGCATGGAAGGAGAACTACTTACAACTGTAGGGAAACAATACAAAACATACAGAGTATTACAGATATTGCATACAACACATGCACACACTACCTAATAGAGCTGCATGATTCATCGTTAAGAATCGTTATCGCAATTTCTTTCCCCCTTGCGATCTTGACAAAGTATTTCCCGATTCTTTCTATGCTCTGCTGAAGTCAACAGCCGTCAAAAGAAAGGAAAAACAAAAAAACAAAAAACGGGCAGTCTGCCAAGAATCACAACATTCTTTAGCAGTGGAACTTAAGTATAAACATTGTAACAATTTGTCTTTGAGATCAAAGGAATACACTTTGGTGTGTAAATGAGGGAAGTTTAACCACTTAAAGCGGAGTTCCACCCAAAAATGGAACTTCCGCTTTTCGGAACCCTCCCCCCCCTCCGGTGTCACATTTGGCACCTTTCAGGGGTGAGGGGCTGCAGATACCTGTATAATACAGGTATTTGCACCCACTTCGGGCATAGACTCCTGCGGGAGTCTACGCCTCTTCCCGTCCCCGTCCCCCACACTGTCTGCTGGGAGACACACGGGTCCCAGAGACAGCAGGGACCATTCAGATTGCGCAGCGCGAGTCACGCATGCGCAGTAGGGAACCAGGAAGTGAAGCCCCAAGGCTTCATTTCATGATTCCCTTACCAAAGATGGCGGAGGCAGCACCCGATAGCCGAGGGAGAGATCGGCTTCGGGTGCTGACATCGCGGGCGCCCTGGACAGGTAAGTGTCCATATTTTAAAAGTCAACAGCTGCAGTATTTGTAGATGCTGACTTTTAAAAAAAAATTAAAAATTCGGCGGACCTCCGCTATAAGTATAAACATTGTAACAATTTGTCCTTTAGATCGAAGGAATACACTTTGGTGTGTAAATGAGGGAAGTTTAACCACTTAAAGGGGTTGTAAACCCTGGTGTTTTTTTTGCATAGGATGCATTAAGGTGAAAAAACACCTGTCAGTGACCGGCCCCCCCAACCCCCCCGTTTTACTTACCTGAACCCTTGAACTTGTCCCATGGGGACGAGCCCAGGGTTCTCGGCTCTTGATTGGATAGATTGATAGCAGCACAGTCATTGGCTAGTTAGTTATTATTGTCGTATTTTCGTTATTTTGAAACTTCGGATTTTCATTCTTATTTTCAAATTTACGAATTTATGAATTTCGAGTTTTCGAATTTCCAAAATTAGAAATTTCGGAAATTCAGATTTTTCCGAATGAACAAATTTGTCGAATTTTTTTTTTTTGCAAATTCTTTTTATTAGAAATTTTCACTGTGAAGGTACAAAACAGGGCCATTGGGGCACACCCCGGCCAATTGGTGCACATAGCCATGTGCATAACAGCGTACAACTCACCGTGTATCTAAAAACTAAACATAACTATAACCAAAGAACCAAAACAACCACATATTCGGTACTCGGGTTTTCACATGGTAGGAGGATGATAGAAGATATCTTTTCCTGTAGGACTTCTCGTCCCTCTTAACTCTCTGAGCCGGACGTTACAAGAACAATTAGGATTACACCTGACCTCTGGACTAATACCACCCACTCACTTGTCTGGGGCATGGACCTCAGCACTCACCGGTAAAATTTGTCGAAATTTGTTAAAAAACACACGTCAATTGTACACAATGCAATATCTTCAGTACTACCCCTGCGCCGGCCACATAGCTAAATGAAAGGCTTAGAAGAGTTGAGGCTGGACTATGTCTTCTGTCCCAAATACATATCTAAGTAGATATCTAGAAGCCACAAAAATTAGTGATGGTTTATATAATGGTTACTTACCAGCGGAGCAATCAACTGGCACCACTAACCTAACCACAGAATTTTAAGACTGATTTAACCTTCCATTATAGTTTATGACACAATGGGGACATTAGAGTGTAAGCTCCTCTGGTACAGAGACTGATGTGACTGGCTCAGTGTTCTCTGTACAGCACTACGGTATATGTCAGAGTCAGTGGCGGTGCGTCCATTAAGAGCGCACAGGCGCCGCCCCCTCTCTCCAGCCACCACCCCCCTCTGTGTATAATGGATAGATTTATGCATTGCATGAATATATTTATGGCCGCTGTAGCCAACCCCCTATTCAGGCGTCCGGCCCCTTTTCGGACGACAGGTGCCTGAATTCCAGCGGCGGTGGGGTGGTGTTTTTGAAGCACCTGATTAGAGCCATAGGCTCTAATAGGTTTCAAAAAAGGTGAACTGCGAGCGCAAAACATTGCACTCGCAGTTCACCCAGATGTTAGAAAAGCGAATAAATATTCACTTTCCTAACACTGAACCGCCTCTCAGCCAATCAGGTGTGTGGGTCTGTTACCCGTCACCTGATTGGCTGAAATGACAGGTGCTTTGATTGGCGCCTATCGGGAGAAGGGGAGGAGACGCACAGAGGACACAGGAGAAGTATCTGATCTGCTGCAAGGTCCCGAGCAGACGGCGGGGGGGTCCCAGTGGCACTATTTAATGGACACAGTGGCAGCATTTGATGGGGCACAGTGGCAGCGTTTGATAGGCACAGTGGCTACATTTTATGGGCACAGTGGCTGCGTTTGATGGGCATAGTGGCTGCGTTTGATGGCACAGTGGCAGCGTTTGATGGGCACAGTGGCAGCATTTGATGGGCACAGTGGCTGCATTTGATGGGCACAGTGGCTGCATTTGATGGGGCACAGTGGCTGCATTTGATGGGCACAGTGGCTGCATTTGATGGGCACAGTGGCTGCATTTGATGGGGCACAGTGGCTGCATTTGATGGGCACAGTGGCTGCATTTGATGGGCACAGTGGCTGCATTTGATGGGCACAGTGGCTGCATTTGAGGGCACAGTGGCTGCGTTTGATGGGCACAGTGGCTGCGTTTGATGGCACAGCGGCAGTGCTTGATGGGCACAGTGGCAGCATTTGATGGGCACAGTGGCTGCATTTGATGGGACACAGCGGCAGCATTTGATAGGCACAGTGGCAGCGTTTGATGGGCACAGTGACAGCGTTTGATGGGCACACTGGCTGCATTTGATGGGGCACAGTGGCTGCATTTGATGGGCACAGTGGCTGCGTTTGATGGGCACAGTGGCAGCGTTTGATGGGCACAGTGGCTGCATTTGAGGGCACAGTGGCTGCATTTGAAGGCACAGTGGCTGCATTTGAGGGCACAGTGGCTGCATTTGATGGGCACAGTGGCTGCGTTTGGGCATAGTGGCTGCGTTTGATGGCACAGTGCCTGCATTTGATGGCACAGTGGCTGCGTTTGATGGGCATAGTGGCTGCATTTGATGGCACAGTGGCTGCGTTTGATGGACAGAGTCGTCAAAATTGATAGGCACAGTGGCTGCATTTGATGGACACAGTGGCAACGTTTGATGGGCACAGTGGCTGCATTTGATGGCACAGTGGCAATGTCTGATGGGCACAGTGGCTGCGTTTGATGGGCACAGTGGCTGCATTTGATGAGCATAGTGGCTGCGTTTGATGGGCATAGTGGCTGCATTTGATGGCACAGTGGCTGCGTTTGATGGACACAGTGGCCACAATTGATGGGCACAGTGGCTGCGTTTGATGGGCACAGTGCGGTGGCAAATGATGTTTTTTTTCAGAATTTTTCAGTTTGTTTGCGCCCCCCAAAAAATAAAAAGCACCAGCCCGCCACTGGTCAGAGCTATATAAAATGTATAATAATAATAGTGTGGTGTACTTACCTGGGACAAATGTATTAGGTAATTACTTCGTACTTCTGTCCAGCTCAGCAGAAGTTCTCTATGAGAGATATTTGAATTTTTTATTTCTATCAATCCATCCACAGACTTCACGAAGCAATCCCCGTACCGTCCATCTGTGATTACAATCAGTACCCAAAGCACGACAACCTTAATTTCGAAAAAACGACTCTGCATATTGGCACAGCAGCACCCGCACTTTGCGTTCTTGGCTTCAGTCTTTGTTTCCGACATTTCCAGATTTTGGAAAGACTTATTTGATTCGATGTTGATTTTGCTGTCCCCCTTATCAGTACCGCCTCCGATTTCTGCGCTGTTCTCTCTTGTTCCGGTTTTGCAGCACATCCCTCCCGGGCTTAAATAGCACGCCACAACTCCGACAATTATAGTCGGTACGACGAGGAACACCAAGCTGTAGACGATCGCCAGGGGTCTGTCAGAGGGACATCTGAATTCCAGGTCCATGATTTTCTCCAACCCGAGAAGAACCATCACAAGAATGGAGTTCCCAACAATGTTGAAGTGTTCTTTGATAAAGGAGGCGATGTTCGTCGTTTTACCTTTTCCTCCTGAGGACATTGCAGGGGGGGGGGGGGGTTGCCCCCTTCAGGAGGAACTTTAGAGCCTAGCGGCTGATGCGGAGTCAGATTTTGTTCTGACTGTTATCGTCCGCTTTCACTTATTATGTATCTATTGATTTTGGTGGATAGAACAGTTAGTCATACTAATAAGATGATTGTGAGAAGAATAAATAAGGGTGGAGCTCGCTGAAAAAGATTATCAATGAAGGAGCCGTGTTAGGAAACAAAAGTGCTGTGTTGGGCAATGTAATTCACTGGCAGGGTGAATTACATCTAAACTGTACGGTGAATTATTCTATCTACGTAATTCATATGCATTATTCATTTTATGTCATGGGTTTGGACATATTTTAGACATAACACCTATACTAACCAGCTCCCGACCGGCTCACGCAGATATATTGCAGCAGAATGGCTCCCCTGGGTGAAATCCCGTACAGGTACGTCCTTACCATTTTCAGCCACCAGAGGGCGTGCGCCCGCTGCACAACGGGGGACCTGATGCACGTGGCAAGCGGGCACGATGGCCGCCGTCCATGCGCGATCGCGTGCACGAGCGCCAGCACGGGGATTTCTGTGTGTAAACACAATTTCTGTGCTGTCAGGGAAGAGGAAACAAGTAGGAAAAACAATATGTCTCCTCTCCTAGTCACTCCCATCCCCACACAGTTAGAACACACCGAGGGAACACACATTTAACCCGCTTGATCGCCCCCTAGTGTTAAACCCTTTCCCCGCCAGTGACATTTACACAGTAATCAGTGCATTTTTATAGCACTGATCGCTGTATAATTGTCAATGGTCTCAGAAAGTGTCAAAAGCGTCCGATCCGTCCGTCCCAATGTCTCAGTATCGCTAAAAATCGCAGAGCACCGCCATTACTAGTAAAAAAAAAAAAAATTATAAAAATGCCATAAAAATGCCATAAATCTTTCCCATAGTTTGTAGATGCCATAACTTTTGTGCAAACCAATCAATATTCGCTTATTGCGTTTTTTTTTTACCAAAAATATGTAGAAAAATATATATTGGCCTAAACTGATGAAGAATTTAGTTTGTTTTTTTAAATTTGGGGGATATTTATTATAGCAAAAAGTAAAAAATATTGTTTTGTTTTTTTTTAAATTGTCGCACTTTTTTTGTTTATAGCGCAAAAAATAAAAATATATATCTATTTGTGGGAAAAAAAGGACACAAATTTCGTTTGTCACTTAAAGTGATGCAGTGCCAAATTGTAAAAAGTGCTCTGGTCAGGAAGGGGGTAAAATCTTCCGGGGCTGAAGTGGCTAATAACATATTGATTTGACCTATGTGTCTCCTGATATATGTAGCGCTACCCCCTCAGGAGCTGCTAGTTACTGGTTCCCCCTATTCCTGCACATCCAGACGACACGCATTCCCAGCTTGCATCCAGACACAAGAAATCATTCCATGGGCTTGTTTCTGTTGTTTTATTGGGAGAAAAAACTTGGATAGGGTATCAGGATTATGGGATTTGACTTGAAGAACAACAGATGAGGACAAACTTCCTTCTCTCTGTACAAAAAGAGATGAAGATCCTGGACTGTACTCCCTCCAGAATAATCATTGGCTCTATGGATCAGTGGCAAGGTTCTTTATGAACCAGGAGCTTTCAGTCCCCTTTAGTGAAATAACACAAAGTCCCAAACTGTATGCAGGAGTATAGTGTCTCATCATCAGTAGAACTTCACTCAGTTCTGACTTTTGTGGATACTACCAACCCTCCTGGCTGCTTGACTCCCAGCCCACCTGGCTGCTTCTGAAGAACCCCAGGACAAGGGATTGAGATTTCCAACCCATGGTAGCGCCAAACCTGAACCTCATCCCTATAATTAAAGTGCTCAGGTTTTTCCCACCGTATCGGATTGGGAATTCTAAGTATCCAATCGGGCTTCATGGTGTGTGAGGAACTTTGCAGATTGTATCTTGATGCGGAGATGACCGCACCATATGTCATCCTCATTAATATTGGCAGTATCAATGATCTAATTATGGGATGTTCCTTTCTAACAGGAATGAGGACCGAGGTCCTTGCCAACATCTGCGTTCCCCGAGGCCATCAATCAGATGATTGCTGACATTTTTCTCATCCGGATTGACGGAAGAAGAAGGAAACTGTTTAGAAACCACCTTTACTACTTACATTCATGGTGTCATTGCTGAGCACCCAGCATTGGAAACATCAGCTCCGCTGCAGGGGCGGACTGACCATTGAGCCACTCGGGCACTGCCCGAGGGCCCTGGGCCACTAGGGGGCCCCATCATGGTTGCCAGCCTCAGTAAAACCAGGGACAGTATGTATAAATCCTGTGTTTTTTTTTTACATCTGTCTGTGTATACTGTGTGTACATGTATGTGTATACTGTGTGATTGTATACTGTGTGGCCCCATAATCTCTGATTGCCTGGGGGCCCCATATTCTCCTATTGCCCGGGGGCCCCATGAGTTATCAGTCCGCCCCTGCTCCGCTGCTTCATTTTATAGCTCCATTTCTTTAGCGCAACATTAATCAGGACTCTCACAGATGTGCAGGACATATCTTTATTTTTAAATTAATGAAATGCTACATGTGCAAAAATTGTTATCATGGTGGTAGGTTGTATTTCTGACATAGAAAAGGCTGCCATGTTGCGGGTAAACCTTCCTGCGATCCAGCCTGCATTCCTCTATTGGTTCCTGTATACCAACTTCTCTCTATTTCTTGATTATCCATATCTGCTGCCTGCCCTGACTTCTGGCTTATTCCTGGTTATCTGGGTCTACTGCCTGCCATGGGCTCTGGAAAGTATTTTGCTATCATGGTATCTGTGTCCACTTCCTGCCTTGACTTCTGGCTTGTACCTGGTTATCCATGTCCACTGCCTATACTGACCTTTAGCTAATATCCTGGTATCTCTGTCCACTGCCTACTCTGACCTCTGGCTTGTATCCTGGTGTCTGTGTCCACTGCCTACCTTGACCTCTGGCTTGTTCCTGGTTCTCCATGTCCACTTCTTATCCTAACCTTTGGCTGAAATCCTGATATCTGTGTCCACTGCTTATCCTGACCTCTGGCTTGTATCCCGGTATCTGTGTTTACTGCCTATCCTGACCTCTGGCTTGTATCCCGGTATCTGTATCCACTGCCTATCCTGACCTCTGGCTTGTATCCCGGTATCTGTATCCACTGCCTATCCTGACCTCTGGCTTGTATCCTGGTATCTGTGTCCACTGCCTATCCTGACTTCTGACTTGTATCCCAGTATCTGTGTCCACTGCCTGTCCTGACCTCTGGCTTGTATCCCGGTATCTGTATCCACTGTCTATCCTGACCTCTGGCTTGTATCCCGGTATCTGTATCCACTGCTTATCCTGACCTCTGGCTTGTATCCCGGTATCTGTGTCCACTGCCTATCCTGACTTCTGACTTGTATCCCAGTATCTGTGTCCACTGCCTGTCCTGACCTCTGGCTTGTATCCTAGTATTAGTGCCCTCTGCTCACCCTGACCTCTGGCTTGTATCCTGGTATCTGTGACTGCTGCTTGCTCTGGCCTCTGAACTGCTACCTATTGATCATTCTACTGCTTTTCCTAGTTATATGTTCACCATGACTAAGGCTCATGCCGAAACGCGTCAGATGTTTGCTTTTTAATGCTCATATGTAGGCAATAAATTTTTGCATCAAGGACTTTGCATCAAGGAGTTGCCGGCTCTTCTCTCTTAAATATTAACTATGTTCACTGCCTACCATGACCTCTGGCTTGTATCCCAGTATCTGTGTCCCTTGTCTGCCCTGACTTCTGGCTTGTATCCCGGTATCTGTGTCCCTTGTCTCCCCTGACCTTCTGACTTGTATTCTGTGGCTGCTGCCTGCCATGACCTTTGAACTGCTACCTGTTGATCATTCCAATCCACTGCTACCTGCAGTACACCTACCTGCTCCTGTCCTACTTCATGGAGCCTACTTGACTTGTGGTCCATAGTACTAGAGCAAGGTGTACCTGGATCATCCACATATGATTGGCAAGTCCTGATCTACTCTTCATTCTCATCCATTCCAGCGTGATCCCAGCCCAGTTCCCAGTTTCCAAGTTTGATCCAGGGTGGTCCCTACTCTGTATATCCAGCTCCCAGCAATTGCTACGTTGTGTCAGAATGCAGCAAAGCCCAACATTAACAAATGGAGCTCCCTGGTGATTACCTGCCAGCTCTTAGACTGCACACCCTGAGGTATCCCTTTTCACCTGCTCTCACAGGGGATCATCCCCATACAATTGGCAAGTCCTCCTGAACTACTCCTCATTCTCCCCATTCTCTTCTATTCCAGCGTGATCCTAGTTCCCAGGTCCCAAGTTTGATCCAGAGTGGTTCATACTCTATAGATCCAGCTCCCAGCTCTTTATGTCCCATGGTACTTTGCCCTGCCAATAGCTGGCTGTTGGCCTGCATTTCTCAGGTCTACCTACTGCCTTTCTTTCGTAGTGAAGCTGGAGGGTCCTTGTCAGCGTATTCACCAGTGGTGGCTGGTGCTCCAGCTGGGGGGGTGGCGACAAACAAACCACGCGACCCCCCCTCCAGCATCAGTGCCCCTCCCCCCCATGGGTGGTACTGTGCTTGTGGTGATGCAGAGCGAGATCGCTCCCTCCGATGAGGATGGTCTCCTCTGGATCTCCCGGATCTCCACGTACATCCTCCCCCGGTACCAGCCAATACGCTTCTCCTCTCGCTGAATCGGGTCTCAGGACCCGCTTCCTGATTGGCCCGGGAGGAGAAGCAGGAAGATAATAGTGAATATTAATTTGCTATTGTCAAACAACTGGGTGGGCACAGGGTGCAGTGCTCTGCGCCCCGAGCCCAACCTTTTTTTGAAGTCAATTAGAGCCTCAGGCTCTAATCATGTGCTTCCAGAAAAAAAACCCATAGAAATCCATGCGTCTGGCGCCCTACATATAGATTAGGGGCTAAACGCATGGATTAGGGAGGCTGTGCCCCTAATGAAGTGGCCACCACTGGTAATCACCATCCTGTAAATAGTTTTTATTATTTTAAATATTACAAGTATCATTTAATGTGGTTCAAATAATTCACATCCAGTAATTTGATTCATTTATATAGAAACTTTTGTTAGTAGCTTTATATTGTGGATTATATTTCATTGCTCATTACACTTTTTGTTGTATTTTTCAGTGATTTTTTTTTCTTTTTTTACTCTATAAGTAGTTTTTATTGCTTTGATGCTATTTGGGTTCTAGTTGAGGTCCGGTGAATTTTAGAATAATATGTTACAGATTTTTGTGCTTTCAATTCATTTGTGATTGTTTTGCATTTTTCAATGCATCATATAATTATTATGCCCATCTTTATCTTTCAAAAAGTCCTTATCCTATTAAATAATTATAAAACTTATAATATAAAAATCAACTTTATTAAGATTTAGCTTCTGTTTTATAGATCTTTATTATTATAATCAGCTTTATTTGAATATGTGTAAAAGTGGTTTCTGGATTATAATACATTTCATTGTGATTTATATACGAGTAGATATATTTTGAAAAAAATTGGACCAATATAAGATTTCACATGTTTTCAACTATTTTTATGTTTGTTTTGTAGCCCTGAAGAAGGAGGGGGAGATCTTTGTGCTCCTCAAATGTGTTCATGTTTCATGTTTTCCTGTTTTAAACTAATACCAATATTAAAAATTTTGCATTCTCTGTCTTATTTCTGGCTGGGATCTCGATGGGAAGATTTTTCCTCACTTCTTGTCCTCCAAAACATTCAGGTTGTGGTTGTCACTGGGACAGGATCAGGAATGTCGAGTGCATTGCCATGCTCGAAAAAAAATTGCACATGATAATATTGTAGCACCCTCTAGCTTAGCATGCTAGTGTGATAGTTTTTTTTTTCAGTAGTGTAGGTAAATTGTTAGGCCTGGGTGGCAGCCAAGCCTGTGTGTTTGAGTTTGGGTCAGGGTGAGTGATCCAGGAAGGCTGGAGGACTCATCAGGCAGCATCTCTGGTACCTCCTCAACTTGCTGGAACTTTGCAGAAACTTCTAGAAGCGAAAGAGGGAGGTTAGGAGGAGCTGCATGAAGTATTAATGAGGGTCCCAACCAATCCCTGATCAAATGGGCTGGCAAGGGGAGGGACCTCTTATGTACTCAGGGTCTCGCCAGCTCTCCTCCAGACACATACAGGTGCACTTTGATACAAAATACCATAAGATGACCAGCAGGGTAATAGCCAGCATTCCAGTGGTCTGCACATGAGATAAGAAGGGAAAGGGTTAAAGGTTGACTCCATATGAGGACAGCTGAATCTGTAAAGTGCTGAATTATATGACTGCTTAAGGGTGGCAACACTTTACAGTGCCTGCAACTGTGCCACTGATCCACCTCCTATCTTCACTATGGCCAACTAGAAAACATCAATCCACCAACCCTGGCTGTCTGCTCCCTATGATCACTCCATATCTTTTGCCATTGACTTACAAAGTAGACATTGTACACATCAACATGCGGACAGGGTGCTCTGCCAAGGGGTCTCCCCCTGGCCAGGTACGCCCCATGTGGACATGTGGCCCTTGAAGAAGAGTATTCTCATTGGATTTCAAGTGCCAAGTTATCCTGGGAGGCAGTGAAGCACAGCGATATTACCTGATTTCCCAGGAGCATCGGAAGGTGGGCCGAGGTTATACATTTACATATGGAAGGTCCAGTTTAAGAAAAAAACAATTAGGGAATATGACCTGTGAAATAACACATGCAGCCTGTTATCACTGTAGTGCAGCCATTCTCCACCAGAGTTCTGTAGAACCCAAGAGTTTCTTCAAAGGCCGCTAGGGGTTCCTTTAGCTCCTATTTCATAGTGCCTACATGGTTCCAATGTCAATGCCACTTGGCAAAGCTAGCTGCATGACACTAATGATCTTTTAAGCTGTCTGTGATGGTGATGGTGTTCTGCCCATCTATGTAAGGAACATTCTTCCCACTGACCACCAATGTAAGGGACATTCTTCCCACTGATCACCAATGTAAGGAACATTCTTCTCACTGATCACCAATGTAAGGAACATTCTTCTCACTGATCACCAATGTAAGGGACATTCTTCTCACTGATCACCAATGTAAGGAACATTCTTCTCACTGATCACCAATGTAAGGGACATTCTTCTCACTGACCACCAATGTAAGGAACATTCTTCTCACTGACCACCAATGTAAGGAACATTCTTCTCACTGATCACCAATGTAAGGAACATTCTTCTCACTGACCGTCAGTGTAAGGAGCATTCTTCCCACTGACCACCAATGTAAGGAGCATTCTTCCCACTGACCACCAATGTAAGGGACATTCTTCTCACTGACCACCAATGTAAGGAACATTCTTCTCAGTGGCCATTGGCCAACAATGTAAGGAGCATTCTTCCCACTAAACACCAATGTAAGGAACATTTTTCCCACTGATCACCAATGTAAGGGTAATTCTTCCCACTGGCCACCAATGTAAGGAACATTCTTCTCACTGATCACCAATGTAAGGAACATTCTTCTCACTGATCACCAATGTAAGGAACATTCTTCTCACTGATCACCAATGTAAGGAACATTCTTCTCACTGATCACCAATGCAAGGAACATTCTTCTCACTGATCACCAATGTAAGGAACATTGTTCCCACTGATCACCAATGTAAGGAACATTCTTCCCACTGATCACCAATGTAAGGAACATTCTTCCCACTGATCACCAATGTAAGGAACATTCTTCCCACTGATCACCAATGTAAGGAACATTCTTCCCACTGATCACCAATGTAAGGAACATTCTTCTCACTGATCACCAATGTAAGGAACATTCTTCTCACTGATCACCAATGTAAGGAACATTCTTCTCACTGATCACCAATGTAAGGAACATTCTTCTCACTGATCACCAATGCAAGGAACATTCTTCTCACTGATCACCAATGTAAGGAACATTGTTCCCACTGATCACCAATGTAAGGAACATTCTTCCCACTGATCACCAATGTAAGGAACATTCTTCCCACTGATCACCAATGTAAGGAACATTCTTCCCACTGATCACCAATGTAAGGAACATTCTTCCCACTGATCACCAATGTAAGGAACATTCTTCCCACTGATCACCAATGTAAGGAACATTCTTCCCACTGATCACCAATGTAAGGGACATTCTTCCCACTGATCACCAATGTAAGGAACATTCTTCTCACTGATCACCAATGTAAGGAGCATTCTTCCCACTGATCACCAATGTAAGGAACATTCTTCTCACTGATCACCAATGTAAGGAACATTCTTCTCACTGATCACCAATGTAAGGAACATTCTTCTCACCGATCACCAATGTAAGGAACATTCTTCTCACTGATCACCAATGTAAGGGACATTCTTCCCACTGATCACCAATGTAAGGAACATTCTTCCCACTGATCACCAATGTAAGGAACATTCTTCTCACTGACCTCCAATTTAAGGGGCATTTTTCCCATTGAACACCAATGAATTGGAGTTAGCAGGGTTTCCCCGACACCTGAGAATTATTTTTTGGGTTCCTACAGGATAAAAAGCTTAACAAAGGCTGCTCTAGTGCATGTGGAAAAGGACAAACTGTAAGTAGACTGCAGGACATCAGATGTAATGGATGTAATGGATGAAAAAAGTAAAAGCCTTTCCCTCCCCCCTGCCCCAAATTCTCCAAGATACACAGCATTTTGCTACCTACTGTACAAGTCCTACACTAAGCTCTCCTTATGCACTCTAACTAATTACAAATATTCACTGGTCTTATCACCTTCATATGTTATGAGATTATTATTATTATTATTATTATTATATTGATAGGGGTGGCTTGGGGACAGTTGTTATGTGGGTGTGGGATTGGCTTCTCTGAATAAGAGAGTTTTCAGGGATCTCCTAAAGGTGGACAGGTTAGGGGCTGATCAGATATACCGGGGCAGGGAGTTCCAGAGGATGGGAGAGGCTCTGGAGAAGTCCTGAAGGCGAGCATGGAAGGAGGTAACAAGGGAGCTAGAGGGCAGGAGGTCCTGGAGGAGCGAGGGGACCATTTATTGATACCACTATAACCTCTCATTTGAGATTTACTTTTTTATTTTCACTTGTGTTTTGCCACTTTATTAGGTTCACGTGTTCAGATTTCTTACATGTTTATCCACATGCTTTTCATTATTACCATCTCTTAACATTTTTCAGACTATGTAGCTGTTTCACACAGCTTGTATCAGCGCTACATTCACATTCACCTTGAGTTTACAAATGTTAGTCACATTTATACGTAGCTGCTCTAGTTCTTGCAATCTTTTTCCAAATAGAGCAGTTTTATCTTTTTTTCACATTGATATTTATTATAGCAAATAGTAAAAAATATTGTGTTTTGTTCAAAATTGTTGCTCTTTTTTTGTTTATAGCGCAAAAAATAAAAAACGCAGAGGTGATCAAACACCACCAAAAGAAAGCTCTAGTTGTGGGGAAAAAAGGACTTCGATTTTGTTGAGGGGCCACGTCGCACGACCGCGTAATTGTCAGTTAAAGCAACGCAGTGCCGAATCGCAAAAAGTGCTCTGGTCTTTGGCCAGCCAAATGGTCCGGGACTGAAGCGGTTAAAGAGAGAGAAACCAGTAGCCAGACATGTTTGGGTTAAATATGGTGGGAAATATTTAATCAATCACTGGAATGCCTCCATCACAGCTGATTGAGCTGGCAGGGATGATATCATGTGAAAGTTCCCCATGAGTTATTATTATTATTATTATAATACAGGATTTTTTATAGCGCCAACAGTTTGCGCAATGCTTAACAAAATGAAGGCAGACATTACAGTTACATCACAATTTGGTACAAGAGGAATCAGAGGGCCCAGCTCAATAGAGCTTACAATCTAAAAAGGAAGGGTCAATTCATACAAAAGGTAATAGCTATGGGGGGATGAGCTGATGGAGGAAGTATTAGTTAGAAGCAAGATAGGCTTCTTTGAAGAGAAGGGTTTTCAGGGATCGCCTAAAGATGGATAGATTAGGGGACAGTCGGACAGATTGGGGTAGGGAGTTCCAAAGGATGGGAGTAGCTCTGGAAAAATCCTGGAGGTGAGCATGGGAGGAGGTGATGAGGGAGATAGAGAGCAGGAGGTCTTAGGAGGACTGAAGAGAGTGGCTTGGATGGTATTTTGGGACTAGTTTAGTGATGTAGCTGGGGGGCAGAGTTGTGGACGGCTTTGTAAATTATTAGCTTCTAAGATTGCCAGTAGGGAGTGGAATCACGGCACTGAAGGGTGGTGTACACAGAATTACAGTATTTGCAGATTGAAGACACTGGCACTTTTTGAACTTTTTTTCCACCATTCAATTTATTGATTTTCATCACTTTATAAATAGAAGTGGACTTTATGATTTTCCAACATTATTGGATTGCTTTTTTTCATCTATCTTGTGTTTTTTCATATACTGTGCACATATTTTGCATATGAGTTGTGCATTTTGGATTTTTTGGATTTTATCATATATTTGTGTCATCACAATATTGTTGTTCACTATTCACGAGGTATCACTTGTAATAATTGACATGTTATTTTATGTCTAAGAAATGTTATATTAGGATTTTCACTTTTAAGTTATTCGTAGTAGTCACTATCACATTAAGCTATTGATGTTAGGTGTGACAATTGGTTTTTATTATTGATAATCCACTCTCTGTAATAGGGATCTAGGATTGATATTCCATAGTTTGTAGACATTATAGTTTTCACACAAACCAATCAATATACACTTATTGGGATTTTTTTTCCTGAAGACACGTAGCAGAATACATTTTGTCCGGAATTTATGAAGAAATTTGATTTTTATTGGATATGTTTTATAGCAGAAAGTAAAAAATATTTTATTTTTTTTCAAAATTTTTGTTTTTTGTTTATATAAAACAAAACAAAAAAAAAAGCTCTATTTGTATGAAAAAAATGTATATAAATTTAATTTGTGTACAGCGTTGCATGAATGCGGATTTGCCAGTTAAAGTAGAGCAGTGCTGAATAGCAAAACATGGCCTGGTCATGAAGGGGATAAAATCTTCCGGAATGTGTAAGTGGTTAAAAATGCCTTTGCCTTGTCTTAAATACGGTGCATTGAATGAACCCCTTACCTGAAAGACAAATAGGTAAAAGTCATGGTCTAGCTGATAGCGAGAGGCCGCCATGACAAAGCAGGTTAGATACTGTCCATCTGTCATCGCAATCAGTTTGGAAACCTGCAGGACAACGTAGATACAAGCCCAATTGCCAGACCAACACGGGCAACATTCCTTCTTGTGGAAGCCAGGAAAATAATATAATCCAAGGAAGAAGGAGACAATGGCTGGACCAAGGAAGAACGAGAGGCTGTAGATGCCTACAAGGACAATACTGTATTTGTCTTAAGGACATTCAAAGTTGGAGTCTAAAATTGCTTCTATTCCAATAAGAGAGAAGGTCAGTAAAGCCGTATTCAGGAGTTTGGAACCTGAGGCACTGTATGCCCCCAATGCTCCAGATATGGTAATTTGGCTCTGGTGGTTGACTCGTAAAGCATTCTTGTATAGTTACCACGAGGGACCTGTGTCTCTATGTAGGTTCAGGTCTGGTGCAAACCTAATTTTGCTGCCCCATTGGCTCCACCCCTGACTCCACCACCTTTGCCCTGCCCATGTGACAGAAGGCCCCGCTATAGAGGAAGCATTGTCTCTGCTTCCTCTAGCGCTGGCTCCAGTGCTGCGCTGCACCTCTCATTCCACTACCGGTCGGACGGAGCAGCTGCCTGAGACTGAGTTCGTTACATACTGCAGCCTGCAGATGCGGAGGGAAACCAGCGGCCGGTTGCCCCTAGACAGCGGCTGCCTAGTTTGCCTAGTGGTAGCTCCGGCCCTGTGTAGGTTTGAAGAATTTAACTCTTGTCAGAGCAGCGGTATGGAGAAGTTCTTGCCTGAGTTTTGGAAGGTTCAGTCTTTATATGAAAAGTAGTGAGTTGAATCAGAAGGGTCTACTTTTTTAATGCTCGAGGAAACGTCCTGTGTTGTTTTCTGATTGTGCTAATTAAGCTCATATGCCATCTGGAAGAACTGGATAGACCTGCCACAAGATCGCCACAATATAAACTTCATCACACACAAAATTTCTAATGATGCCGAAACAGTGATCGTTATCAGTGAAAGGATCAGGAATTTCATTAGAGCACGCCGAGGGAATTATGGGTGCTTGGAACTGAGTAACTGTTTCTTCAGAAGATCAGTTCACACAAAACCTTTTCAATGTTTGGTAAAAAGACTAGTGAAGCATTTTTCAAACTTTTTTTCAGTAGTGGCTTTAAAATGATATAAAATCTGGAGGCTATGGGCACAGCAAGACCCCATACCGTTACTGGGAGCGAGGTGGTGGCGATGCTCTGGACAAGTGGATGTGGACAAGGCTCAGCGTGTCCCTTCTAAATGCAAGTTACAGAGAAGGTGTACATTGTCATGGGGAACCGAGAGATAACTGGAGATCAGTTACGGTGCAAGTGTACATGGTGTACACCCATAAAATCATTCTTTGCAGCTATTACCTTTTGTACCACCACCCCCTCCCTTTAGAATGTAAGCTCTATGAGCAGGGCCCTCCTGTACCTTTTGTATTGAACTGTACTGTAATTGTGTTGTCCCCCTTATACATTGTAAAGCACTGCGTAAACTGTTGGCGCTATATAAATCTCGTATAATAATAATAATAATAATGGTGTATGTTCATGTAAAAGCAGAGGACTGCCTTAGGGTCAAGTATTCCCCCACAGCAGCCTCAGCCTTGTCCCAGGGCATTGATGAAAAAGAACAGAGCAAAGGTACCCCATGTGTAAAGCAGAGTGACCCTGATACAAGTGCCCTGCGTAGCCCAGAAGAACCCAGGGGGTAGGTCTCCTATGTGACACAAATTGGCACCCAATGAGAAGGGGAACATATGAAGGGAGTAACACCCGCCTATGGCAATGTAACCCTACTCTGCCCCTTACAAATCCTAGCCTTAAAGCATGATTGGTTGTTGGAGTTCCCTCTAAAAATATATACCAGGACCTTATCCTTGATCAGGGTCTGGTTGTCAGAAACCATGAATCAGACTGAGACAGAAGTACAGTTAAATCACACTTGTTTAATAATAATAATAATAAAAAAGGTAAACAGAGTAAACATAGTCAAAACATAGCCAGAGTTCATAAACGGATAGTCAGACAAGCCAAAACGTCAGGGAGCCAGAGATGAGCGTAGTAGGACAGCAAGCAGGATCTGGAGCCAGATGGAATGTCAGCCAAGCAAGTCTTTAACAGGAACACAGGAGAGCATCTCTAGAGATGTGACCAAGCGGAAGGCAGAGATCATCTGGGCTTGACGGCTTAAGTAGTCAGGACTGAGGAGCAGGATATCATCAATAGGTGAGTCACTGTGGAGAGATAGGAGGTGGCAATCAGCCAACAGCTGAGTGGCTAGCTTTGAGAAGGAAGGCCTGAGCCCAGCCCTGACACTGGTATGGATGTCAAGAGGGGCTCCACGTAAAAAAAAAAGGTGTAGGGTTCCCCCAAATTCGAACCCCAAACAAACCTAAAAAAGTCCCCCTTCAAAATTCCTACCAGACCCCTATCCAAGCATGCAGTCTGACTGTCCAAATTATACCAGGCCTCATGCCCCCGAACATTGGGGGTTACCTTGCCAGTGGGGGACCCTCCTGATAAAGCAGCTTGTCCCCATGTTAATAAGGACAAGGGCCTTTTCACCACCATATTAGCTCAGTGGTTGTGGTGTCTGCAGGTAGGTGTCTTATTGTAATCTAGAAGAGGGTCCATAGATACCAGCCCCCTCTATGTGAATGAGTAAAGGGTACATATTAGCACTACTCATTCACAAAAAAATGAAAATAGTAAATAAAGACACACACTTTTTGCATAGTCCTTTTAAAAAGCGTTATATAGTACAATGTACATCCATCGTCAATCGTGTCTTACAGCGATGTAGATCCTCAGGATGCCTGCCGACTATTCGGAAGAATGCCTGAACAAGCGAAGTTCAGACCAAACCTATAGCTTATGCCTAGTCCCTAGAACCCTGGTGCTCAAACTGCCATCTAAAGGTCACATGCAGCCCTTTGGTATATAATGTGCAGTCCTCTGCCCTCAGCAGTGCATAGAGGGAACATTGATTAGGGTAATAGCATTTATCTCCACTAGCCTCATGTAACATCTTCCCAGTTTCCTATTGTCTTCTGCAGCATCTCCCCAGCTAACAATGTATCCTGTCCTCACTCTCCGACCCTCATTTCCACTATTAGGTCTGCAGTCTCTGACACTCCTTTCCAGCATTACATATTTTAAACATTAGGTGATGTCAGGGTGTCAGGGATACCCTGTGGCAGGACAGGCACTCAGGCGTGCGTGCATGCGCACACGTGTTCCTATGGGAGCGCGCTGTACCAGGCAGCGGTGTGTGAGCGTGTGCGCAGAGTCACGAGGCGGGCGCTCATGTGCGAGAGCACACGGCAGGCGCGCGTGCGCGCTGACTCGGCTTGGCGCCAGTCCCCTTTAAAAAATCCAGCAGCTGCTCTGATACAATGCTGTCTGATCTGCAGTCTAAACCTGAGTCTGATCCTGAACCTGCTGTGTTACCTGACCTTGCTTCATTGACTACTGCTGCCTTCTCCTCTCCTGACCCGGCCTGCTTGACCTTGCTACTTCTGAAACTATTGATCTCCTGTTGCCGAACCTCTGCCTGCCTGCTGATTGTACTACCTGTTGCCTGTTCTGACCCGGCTTGTCTTACTCTGCTTAGTCCGTTCCTGATCCAGCTCCGCCTAGATCCAGGGGTCGCTGACCCGCACCTATTCCACCACTTCCTACTGCTTCCGCTACCAGTCCGTCCGGTGAATCACCTCTACCACCTGCATCAGCTACCACGGATCATACAGGCACTCCTACCTCACTGCGCTCCTGTACCACTGTTGCAACCCCAGTGGTCCCCGAGCCAGGGCTGTAAGAGAGGTCCCCTTCTACAGTTGGGCTCTGATACCAGGTACGTGACACAGGGGCCGAATTTGAGGCCCCCTTTGGCTCATAAGTTGACAACCACTGTCCTAGATGGTGCCAATTCAGCAGTTGACCCTACTGTCAGGTACTCATCAAGGCCGAGTTGCTGAGAGAGGCTCCCCTTGCAGCTGGGCGCACGATACCCTCTGGAAGTGGCACAGCGGGTATTGGGCACGAAGAAGCACGGGTCGCCGGCAGGTAGTAGAGGAGCTGGGCGATTCTTCAAGCAGGGAAGAGATCCGTGCTGGGTAGCTGAGCCGGGTACTGAGGGACAACCGCAAGGCAGACGTCTGGAAGCAGGCCGAGGGTCAAACACCGGTGTGCAAGTAGGCAAAAGTCCAACACTGGGTAAGGTTGAGACAAAGTCCAAGAACAGGCCGGGGGTCAAACACAGATGGTCAGGCAGGCAGATAATCCACAGTAGGGTGAGGCAGAGACAAGTCCAGGAGCAGGCCGAGGGTCAAACACAGGTAATCAGGCAGGCAGATAATCCACAGTAGGGTAAGGCAGAAGCAAGTCCAGGAGCAGGCCGAGGGTCAAACACGGGTAGTCAGGCAGGTAGCGAAGTCCAGAAGGCAGCCGAGGATCAAGCACAAGAGAGGTTCAAGCAGAGTCGGGGTTGGTCCGGGTCACAACGGGTAGGCACAGGTACACAGGATTCAGGAGCAGGTTACAGGAGCTGAAAAGACAAACCAGCAACAAAACACAGGCATAGCTGTCTTTATATAGGCCCGCCAAGGGAATGTCCCGATGTGCGTGCACGCGTTCGTAATGATGCGCTGCGTAGTGCACCCACGTGAGCTGATCCGTTCGGAACACACGCTCGTACCTGCTGATTGTGAAACGGTGCGTGCCGATGTGCAATTCTACCACGCAGGCGCATGGGGAAATGCCTATACTGACAGGCCCTGATTCTGGCATTTCCCTGACAGTGCCCCCCCCCAAGGGGCAACCTCCGGGTGCCCAACCTAGCTCGGATCCCAGGATGTCTTTTGTGAAATTCTCGCACTAAACGAGGGGCATGAATATTGCTAGCGGGCTCCCAAGAATTGTCCTCCGGGGGGTACCCTTTCCATTTAACTAGATACTGTTCCTGCCCCCCCCTCCATTTGTAATCTACTATTGCCTCCACTTCGAATTCTTCCTCCCCTTCAATCCGGATTGGTGGAGGAGGTAGTTCTTCCCTTCCTGGAAAAGAGTTGGGAGTAAATGGTTTTAGTAAGGAGGCATGGAACACCGGGTGTATCCGATAAGAATTAGGTAAGGTCAGTTCAAAAGCCACGGGGTTTACAACTCTCTTAATCTCGAAAGGACCAATGAATTTTGGCCCTAATTTGCGTGATGGGCAAGGTAATTTGAGGTTGATGGCTGATAGCCAAACTTTATCTCCAACCTTGAAACCTGGGTTACTTCTTCTTCCCCTGTTATAGAATTCTTCATAACTTTCTTGAGCTTTTTTCATTGCTTCCTGAATTTGCAAAAAGTTTGTTTGAATAGCACGAATACGGTCTTGTACTGCGGGAGTAGTGATTTCGGGAATAGAATCCGGGAGAAAGGAAGGGTGAAAACCATAGTTTGCCCAGAAAGGTGTTTGGTTGATGGTGGAATGTACAGAATTGTTATAGGCGAACTCTGCGCACGGTAAGAGGGAAGACCAGTTGTCCTGGGACCAGGAGCAGAAACATCGAAGGTATTGCTCTAAAGATTGATTTGTTCTTTCTGTCTGGCCATTACTTTGTGGGTGATAGGCGGAAGAAAGGGATGTCTTGATTTCTAAAGACTTGCACATATCCTTCCAGAATCTTGACGTGAACTGAATCCCCCTATCGGATACAATGTTGTGGGGGACACCATGGAGTCTCACTACTTCTTTTATAAAGACCTCTGCGGTTGTGGAAGCAGAGGGGGTGCCTACCAATGGCAGGAAGTGGGCCATCTTTGAAAGACGGTCAACAACCACTAAGATGGTAGTAAACTTCTCGGAAGGAGGCAGATCGACAATAAAGTCCATAGAGACCTCTGTCCAGGGACGTTTTGGTATAGATAAGGATTTTAAAAGACCCCACGACTTGGCATTAGATCCCTTATTGCGTTGGCAAGTGATACAAGATTGTATATATCTTCTGCAGTCTTGTCTCCACCCCGGCCACCAGAACGAGCGACCAATTAGTTCGGAAGTCTTTTGTATACCAAAATGTCCTGCCAACTTGTGATCGTGGAAGGTTTGAAGAATCGGAAGTCTTACTGGGAGTGGCACAAATACCTTGTCCTGGGCCCATAGCAGACCATCCTTCTTTACTAGGGCAGATACTTCAGGTTCTGTACATTGACTGGAGGCCTGTATAATAATTGACCTAAGATTGGGCTGAACCAGGCTGAGAAAGTGGTGAGGAGCTAGGATGGGTCCGGGTTCTTCCGGTCCACTGGTTTCTGGGAACATACGGGAAAGTGCGTCCGCCTTCCCGTTCTTGGAGCCAGGTCGATAGGTAATATGGAAGTTAAACCTTGAGAAGAATAAGGCCCAACGGGCCTGACGAGGTCGGAGGCGTTTAGCTGTTCGAAGATATTCTAGGTTACGGTGGTCAGTGAAGATCATGATGGGTTGGAATGCCCCTTCCAGCAGATATCTCCATTCTTCTAAGGCAAACTTTATAGCAAGTAACTCTCGATCCCCGACATCATAATTCTTCTCCGGAGGGGTGAGCTTGCGAGAGGCAAAGGCCACCGGATGGAGCAGGGCTTTTTGGCCGCTTCTCTGAGACAGGATCGCCCCTATTGCTGACTCTGAAGCATCCACTTCAAGCACATAAGGTAGGACTGGATTGGGATGTTGGAGGACAGGAGCCGATATAAACAGTCTCTTTAGTTCATCGAAGGCTCCTTGAGCATCTGGGGACCATTGGAATCTAGTCTGCTGGCGAGTTAGTTGAGTAATAGGGGAGATGATAGAGGAGAAACCTTTAATAAATCTGCGATAGAAATTGGCGAAGCCAAAAAATCGCTGAATTCCCTTTTTGTCTATGGGAGCTGGCCATTCCTGGATGGCCCTAACTTTCTGCGGGTCCATTGCGACCCCTCCTACTGAGATAATGAATCCAAGGAACTGGATGGTGGTTTTCTCGAAGTCACATTTTTCCCCTTTTAAGTATAGGCCATGTCTTCTGAGGACCGAGAGTACTTTCTTCACATGGGTACGATGTGCTTCTAAAGTGGTGGAAAAGATCAGGATGTCATCGAGATAAACAATTACAAAGTTATCTAGATACTCACGGAAGATGTCATTGACTAGATGTTGAAACGTAGCCGGGGCATTGCAGAGACCAAAGGGCATCACCAAATATTCAAAATGCCCAAATCTGGACCGGAAAGCTGTCTTCCATTCATCTCCTTCTCGTATCCGAACCAAATTGTACGCCCCCCGGAGATCTAATTTAGTAAAGATCTGAGCGGCTCGGAGACGCTGGAAAAGTTCAGGAATAAGAGGGAGCGGGTATCTGTTCTTGATGGTAACTTTGTTAAGCTCCCTATAGTCCACACAAGGCCTCAAAGATCCATCCTTTTTCTCCACAAAAAAGATTCCCGCTCCAGCTGGAGAAGAAGAAGCCCGTATCCCTTTTCGAGATTTTCATCGATGTAGGAGCGAAGGGCTTCTAGCTCGATCTCTGATAGAGGAAAAATGCGGCCGAAAGGGATCTCGGAGCCAGGTAGGAGGTCGATGGGGCAATCATAGGGTCGGTGCGGAGGTAGACTGTCAGCTTTCTTCTTATCAAAGATGTCCAGGAATTCATGGTATGCTGCTGGGACATGTTGGAGATTATCCGGTACTGGTTGTAACGTTAGACATGGAACCGTTCTGTTTCTGTATTTTGGTGAAAAGCAGTGTTGAGAGCAGTACATGGAAGAGAAGAGGACTTCTTTCTTGCTCCAGTTTATCTGAGGATCATGGGCCTGCAACCATGGAAACCCCAAAATGATGGGAAACATAGGTGAACTTATAATGTCAAAGCAAAGAAATTCGGAATGATCAGAGTCTATATGAGTGAGGATAGGCTTCGTTTCCTGTGTGACAGGCCCAGAACAGGGTAGGGATCCATCTGCCAGATGGATTTGTAGCTGTTGCTCCTTAACTTGGAGAGGGATGTGCAGGTTTTGTGCCAAAGATGCATCCAAGAAGCAACTGCAGGCTCCTGAGTCAACGATGGCTGGTAACTGGACCTTCTCTTCCGCCACCTGTAATGAGATCATGAGGACAAGATGAGACTGGCTTGAACTAGCGACTTGAAAGTTCGTGGCAGACCGAGTGCGGTACTTACTGGGTCTCACAGGGCAGTTGTTTAAGAAGTGACCGGCTCCTCCACAATATAGACAAAGGTTGGCCTGGCGCCGGCGGAGCTTTTCATCAGGAGAAAGTGGGGGTCGGACTAGACCCAGTTGCATGGGCTCACCATGAGAGGATGACGAAGAAATTGTAGGGGGTGCAGGAACAGGTGGTACCTGTGGCATCATCCAAGTGGGCCTTGGAGACTGGAAACGCTCGCTGCGACGTTCCCGGAGGCGTCTGTCCAGTTTAGTAGCGAGCTGGATCAGGTCTTCTAGAGAGGCCGGGGTATCTACTCGAGCCAGTTCATCCTTTAGGATCTCAGAGAGTCCCTGGCGATACTGATATTTTAATGCAGCCTCGTTCCAGCTGGTGTCCCCTGACCATTTTCGAAATTCCACAGTGTAATCTTCCACTGGTCTTTTTCCCTGGGTCAGGGTATGCAGGACGGACTCAGCCGTGGCAGTACGCTGAGGATCGTCGTATAGCTGGGCCATGGAAACAAAAAATGCATCTGCAGAGTCAAGGAGGGGACTTTTTTGCTCAAGGAGGTTGTGAGCCCAGGATTGCGGTTCGTCAGAAAGCAAAGAGATAATAAACCCCACTTTTACAGTCTCAGAATAAAAAGTCCTGGGTTGAAGGGCAAAGTATAGTAAGCAAGCGTTCCTAAATGCCCTGTACTTCTTCCGGTTACCGGAGAATCGTTCCGGCATGGGAACCCTGGGTTCAGGTAAAGCCATTACTGCTGCAGAAGCCGGGTTGGCTTGATCCCGAGAGGAAGATGTTCCACTGGCAGATGCTGATGCGGCGTCCGAGGGGTTAGGAAAAGTGGTTAGATGTTGCAGACGACCCTCAATCTGAAAGTAGCCGTCTTGGAGTCTCTGGACAGCCTGGGTGAGGGCTGTGACTTGCTGGCAGAGTGCCTCAAGGGGAGAGCCAGCTCTGTCGGCCTCGCTCATGGCTGGTTTGTACTGTCAGGTACTCACCAAGGCCGAGTTGCTGAGAGAGGCTCCCCTTGCAGCTGGGCGCACGATACCCTCTGGAAGTGGCACAGCGGGTATTGGGCACGAAGAAGCACGGGTCGCCGGCAGGTAGTAGAGGAGCTGGGCGATTCTTCAAGCAGGGAAGAGATCCGTGCTGGGTAGCTGAGCCGGGTACTGAGGGACAACCGCAAGGCAGACGTCTGGAAGCAGGCCGAGGGTCAAACACCGGTGTGCAAGTAGGCAAAAGTCCAACACTGGGTAAGGTTGAGACAAAGTCCAAGAACAGGCCGGGGGTCAAACACAGATGGTCAGGCAGGCAGATAATCCACAGTAGGGTGAGGCAGAGACAAGTCCAGGAGCAGGCCGAGGGTCAAACACAGGTAATCAGGCAGGCAGATAATCCACAGTAGGGTAAGGCAGAAGCAAGTCCAGGAGCAGGCCGAGGGTCAAACACGGGTAGTCAGGCAGGTAGCGAAGTCCAGAAGGCAGCCGAGGATCAAGCACAAGAGAGGTTCAAGCAGAGTCGGGGTTGATCCGGGTCACAACGGGTAGGCACAGGTACACAGGATTCAGGAGCAGGTTACAGGAGCTGAAAAGACAAACCAGCAACAAAACACAGGCATAGCTGTCTTTATATAGGCCCGCCAAGGGAACGTCCCGATGTGCGTGCACGCGTTCGTAATGATGCGCTGCGTAGTGCACCCACGTGAGCTGATCCGTTCGGAACACACGCTCGTACCCGCTGATTGTGAAACGGTGCGTGCCGATGTGCAATTCTACCACGCACGCGCATGGGGAAATGCCTATACTGACAGGCCCTGATTCTGGCATTTCCCTGACACCTACTGTCTGGAATGACTGAGTCTAAGAAGGTATGTCAATGTATAAAGGGGCATTTGAAACAGAAAAGCCACATTTATTTGTGATGGAAGTCCCTCTCATTTCTTTGGAGATTGTCAGGTTTATTCTCAGCTGTCAAAGGTCAGTTTACCCCATGTGAGGAAGTCCGAAGTGACGAAACGCATCGGACGTGGCTACACGGCAACGTTGAGACGGTGACTCCATGTGTACGAAGGAAGCTATGAGGAGATCGCAACACGGAGTCACCTGGCATGTTTGGAATTCTAACGAGGCTATTTTGAATCTTTTATCATCTAAGTGCATTACTTTTAATAAACCGATTACCTTAAGGTGTTTTTTACACTATTGGCTCTGTCTCAATTTCTATCCCCACATGTAGAGAGTGTCTCTGTTAATCTGGATGGAGATTTGCTTGTACAAGCGGCTCTTCAATAACATCTAATAAGGCGATATTTGCCAGACACGAGAGTGAATGGCAACAGCATCTGGTGAGCTTTATTCTTAGGGGAATGGAATTGCCACACATCACTTTGGTGAACGATTTTGGTGGATCAACAAGATTTTGTTTCACTATCTTTTCATCACTTTAAGTTGGACTCTATTACCATATTGATTTGCATATGTTGGAGCATATATATATTTTTTATATATTTTTTGGATATGCCATATGGACACTTTTCATCATGTATGGGTGTTTTATGTTGATCATTTCACAATATTAATATTTAGGAGATTTGTAGATTTATTTAGTGCGCTGCTGTGGAATTATTTTTCTCTCTTTTTTACATTGACATTTGTTTCACCTCATTTGCAAAGGTCAGTTCTAGTTTATCAACTTTTCAATTTATGCTTTCAAAATATATTGGAAAACAGCCAGAAATTTCAATATGAAAACCACTGAGAGGTTATAAACTCAGTTTCTTTAAAAACAGGTCTGCATGGACATTTAAATCCCTTGGGGCTGAAACACAACAAGGTGCGATGCAGTAACTCATGTTAACGTATATTATGTGTATTAGCACATTGCAGAGCCATTCATTTTAAATGGGACGCCCAATATATTAAGGTAGCATGTCTCCAATGCACATACATTGCAGAGAAACAAAAATGCAAGGTGTTAACCACTTGCTTACTGGCCGCTTATACCCCCTTCCTGCCCAGGCAAATTTTCAGCTTTCAGCGATGTCGCACTTTGAATGACAATTGCGCGGTCATGTCACACTGTACACATATGAAACAAAAAAAGACCGAAAATTTTGAAAAAAACAAAACATTTTTCATAGTTTATTATAAAATTTTGAAAACAGGTAATTTTTCGCCTTCACTGGTATGCGCTGATAGGCTGCACTGATGGACAATGATACACTGGTGAAGCTGCACTGATGGGCACTGATGAGGAGGCATTGATAGGTGGCACTGATAGGCACAGGTAGGCGGCACTGATGGGCAGCACTGATGGGTACTGATAGGCAGCACTGGTGGCACTGATAGGTGGCACTGATGGGCACTGATAGGCACAGGTAGGCGGCACTGATGGGTGATACTGATAAGGCACTGATCTTCACTGATTGGCAGCACTGGTGGGCACTGATAGGTGACACTGATGAGGAGGCACTGATAGGTGGCACTGATGGGCTCTGATAGTTGGCACTGATGGGCACTGATAGTCGGCACTGATGATGAAACACTGATCTTCACTGATTGGCAGCACTGGTGGGCACTGATAGGCGGCACTGATGGGCACTGATAGGTGGCACTGATGGGTAACACTGATGATGAAGCACTGATCGTCACTGATTGGCAATACTGGTGGGCACTGATAGGTGGCACTGGTGGGCAGTAACTGGCAGCACTGGTGAGCACTGATTGATTGGTGGCACTGTTGGGCACTGATTGATTGGTGGCACTGGCTGGCACTGATTAGCAGCACTGTTCGGCACAACTTGGGACTGTATGTCCCTGTAACAGAAGTCGGTTACTGGCTTTCTTCTATTCTCCCCATGCTGATTGTGAGGAGAAAATAAGCAGATAACTGGCTCCTGTTTACTTCCGTGATCAGCTGTCATTGGCTGACAGCTGATCACGTGGTAAAGGGCTGCTGTGATTGGCCCCTGCTCTGTGGTCAGCCGAGTCCGAATGTCTCCACAATCACAGAGCGCGCCGCCCGTGCGCCCCCTGCAGCACAATCATGGGAGGATGTCTATTGATGCCCTCCCAGCACTGGAAGCCCCCACTGTAGCCGTCTTTCAGCTATAGCGCAGGCGGAAAGTGGTTGACGCACTTTTGAAAGAAATAGTGCATAACCTTTGTTTGGTCTGTTCCTGTGCCTTGGACCGCAGGAATGTTAATGCGTGACGCAAGGCGTGTTAAGATGCGTGTGTTAATGCAACGCACAGGAACGGAGAAGTGTCAATTTAGAACAGTGGTGGTCAACTTCATTGATATTGGGGGGGCCTCAAGTGTGATCCCCCCCCCCCCAATCACTAAATGGCCGCAGATAAAATTCAGTGAATATTCAGTGTCAAAGTCACAGGATTTAGTCAGAGACTATGGGCGTGATAGAAGAGATTGGCAGAGACTGTGGTCAGATTACAGGAGATGGTGAGAGACTGCAGACAATACACAAGAGAGTCAAAGACTTCAGAGATGCTTCAGGAGAGACTGGAGACATATTACATGAGACTGCTAAAAGTCACTACTATAACGGGGCAATAGGGAAACCCAGATTAGTGTTGGCAAGGGACACACAAAAAAGGGCCACATGCCCCCCCTGGGCAGGAGGTTGGGCACGAGGAATATAGAAAGTTGATTCTCTAGATTCTATATGTACACAGCGCCATCTAGTGGTGTTCCCCATTCAGAATAATTTCCCTTCGGTATTAATAAAGTATTCTGAATAAAGGCTATCGCTGTTCTGAGCTTTCATTTATTCCCTGGTCATTTCAGGAACACATTCCAACCAGGAAAATTCACAAAATCAAGTTAAAACATCATTATGGAGCTTCACTTGGCAGGTTATTGCTTTCTGTTAGTTGCTGTTTTTACACATAAAAGCTGATCTCCAGGATAAGTAAATATTGTCTAAATTGCCATCCACCTCAACCAACCCCTCGGCTGATGTTTGTAAAGAAACTCTTTACAAGTCAAGTTCCTCCACTCCAAAATCGCTCATCCACACTATATTGCCAAAAATATTGGGCCACCCCTCCAAATCATTTGTTGGAGGGGGGATAATAGTGGGGGGTTGTTTTTCAGGGGTTGGGATTGGCCCCTTAGTTCCAGTGAAGGGAACTCTTGAGGCGTCAGCATACCAAGACATTTTGGACAATTTCATGCTCCAAACTGTTAGGCCTGATTCACACCTATGCATTTTTTGTGCTTTTTGCATTTTGCAGATTTGCACTACAGAACGTGTTCCATAGGAAACCATGTTAAATGGACTGTAGTGCAAATCTGCAAAATGCAAAAAGCACTAAAAATGCATAGGTGTGAATCAAGCCTTAGGAATACTCTTCTCTTGTGATCAGTCAAACTCCAGATGTATTGAAAAGCAGACAATTTATTTCAGATGTGTCACACAAATGGATGATGCTTACAAGCCAAAAGATGCAGTAAGAATCATACAAAGAGATATACATCCCCCCTCCTAATACCTACAATAATATAACTATAACACTTCTATTGGCTGAGGAAACACAGATAGCGTGCCTGGTACAAAATAGTACTTTATTTTGCTAATTAGTGTTTCCTGTACATTCTTGTTCTACCATATATGGTTAAGCCTAATCATCCTACAACTTACTATGGAGTTAGTTAAAGCAAACGATATAGCAAGTTAATACAACAATGTGCTCAGAAGTCATCTTAAGAAAAGTCTCAGGGTTATTGTTTTTCTAATAGTTTTTCTAATGCCGCGTACACACGAGCGGACTTTACGGCGGACTTTGCCCGGCGGATTTTTCGACGTACTTTACGACGGACTTTCTGAATGAACGGACTTGCCTACACACAATCCACCAAAGTCCGTCGAATTCGTACGTGATGACGTACGACCGGACTAAAACAAGGAAGTTCATAGCCAGTAGCCAATAGCTGCCCTAGCGTGGCTTTTTAGTCCGTCGAACTAGCATACAGACGGCGGACTTTTCGACCGGACTCGATTTCAACGGATAAATTTTAAACAAGTTTCAAATCTAAGTCCGTCCAACTTTTGAGAAAACAAAGTCCGCTGGAGCCCACACACATCGAATTGTCCGACGAAATCCAGTCCGCCGGGCAAAGTCCGCCGTAAAGTCCGCTCGTGTGTACGCGGCATAATAGTCACACAATAAACATTTAAAACTTTTCTAACATTCCCTCCTCTTGTGTGACTATTTTATCTCAACACATTTCGATGATAGTCCCTGTGTTATACACTTTCGGTCTGTATGTCATTAAGTTGAGCTTCAATATCCACAAAGGTCTCCTCAGAGGTAGGAAGGGCTTGATACATCATTCTTGAGACTGCGGTTTCAATCAGTTTTTGTGAAAGTCCTCGAATATAGGGAATGCAGCAGCATCCGCAAGTGACCAAAACGGCCAAAGCCACAGCAATTGAGATCAAACATGATGTGATAAGTCCAGTCCACTTACCGAACCATCCTTCAAGCCAGTTTGTTAATGGATCATTAATACCTTTTTCCACTAATTTATTCAATAGAGCAGTCAATCCTTCCAAGGCTCTGGTCACAATCCCTCCAGGAGCTGTATTGTTAGAGATAAAGGTGCAACACATGCTACCAAACCTTTTGCATACCCCTCCGCTTTCAACTAGGACCATATCTAAGGCCATTCGGTTCTGCCATGCCATTATGCCGCGTACACACGAGCGGACTTTACGGCGGACTTTGCCCGGCGGACTGGATTTCGTCGGACAATTCGATGTGTGTGGGCTCCAGCGGACTTTGTTTGCTCAAAAGTTGGACGGACTTAGATTTGAAACTTGTTTAAAATTTATCCGTTGAAATCGAGTCCGGTCGAAAAGTCCGCCGTCTGTATGCTAGTTCGACGGACAAAAAGCCACGCTAGGGCAGCTATTGGCTACTGGCTATGAACTTCCTTGTTTTAGTCCGGTCGTACGTCATCACGTACGAATTCGACGGACTTTGGTGGATTGTGTGTAGGCAAGTCCGTTCATTCAGAAAGTCCGTCGGAAAGTACGTAGAAAAGTCCGCCGGGCAAAGTCCGCCGTAAAGTCCGCTCGTGTGTACGCGGCATTAGAGATGTGGTGGCCAACTGTTCTGTGAGGCCCTTCACAGCATCCCTAGTATAGTTTACAAATCGTTGTTGGTTATAGTATATATATAGTTAATCCAGTCAACATTTTTATCTATAGTCACCCACCAGAGAAGAGACTCAAACCCAGCTGTCACCTGATTCCTAGCCCTAAACTCATCCAGCACTCCGTGCTCATCTATGTAGATCATAGAGTCAAATGACCCTATGGGAGAGGTGTCCCTCCGATACCATAGGTGACTCTTAGTCCACGGGTGTTCTGACAGGATCCTCAGGGGCATAGCCAGCTGGACCATAGCGCAATCCCCTCAGGCATTGGCTGGTATCCTAGCTCACAGTTTCTTATCCCCACACATCCACCAGACATCAGCTCTCTGAATGTCATGTTCAACCCAGTCACCATTGCCCATGTTAATCCTCTCCACACAGTAGTCATCGGGTAGTGACCCAAGATCCACCCCGCTACGATTCCCTGGGAGTGCAAAACAAGTAAAGTTGCCCGAATAAGCAGTAACCGCTGGAGGTATCTGAGGTCTCTGTACTGGGGGAAACAACAAACTCAACGCGTGACAGGTAGAATTTGTTTCAGGTTTATAGCTCTTATTATAAAATCGCAACATACATTTTAAACCTTCTGGATCTGTATTGTGATCTAGAGGAAAAGGAATAGTTGCTAAATGGTTTCTTGCTCTGGCACAAACTAAACAGTTTTCCTTTTTTTTTTTAAGTTTTAACCGTGTACCTCAACCATTCTAACCACTCATTTTTTTCCTTGGTATCCTCTCGCCAAAGCTATGGCATCTTCTACTGTTAGGTTGATAAATCTTAAAGTTTTACTGAGAACTTGTATTTTAGTATGGCGTCACTTCTGGTCTGAGCGGTTTACACAGCGCCGGCTCTTGTTTTATCATGTGAGTATGTTTCTCAGATTGCCCAGCAGAACTCCAGAGGGCTGCACAGTGGCTCACACTGTGAAGGCATAACACCCCTGGGGGGTAATGTCATCTGGTGAGTGCAATCACATTATCAACACGGATAATATCACCTGGCACCACTGTCACTTGAAAGGATAATCAGCACCAAATTTTGATGAAGCACTGGACACTGTTTTTTTTTTTTTTTTTTTTAAGCACGTCACTTTATTTATTGTATGGACCTATCTACTAATAATTTAGTGTTTGCAATAATCTCATCATTTGTTTTGGTTTTGAATGTGGTCTTACTGTGGTGTAACACAGAGACGTATGTTGAATTGTGCATTCACATATTTGTTGTTTATTATTTTTTTATTTATTTTTCACTTCTGCTTTAAGTTTATCTATTGGCGTAATTGGATTTTTATTCACATACCAGATTTTTGATACAGCAGACATCCATATTTATCACTTTGCCAACTAGGGATTAGATCACTGCATTTCTACAGTTCCAGATATTGTAGATCATAGATTTTAGTTTGTGGACCCCAGAGGGTGTAGCACACCAGTTGGACACCCTATCTGAAGTTCAGCACCTTCAACACACACACTCTGAGATTCATCAACAGGGGGTGTAACATGATCACTTGTATAGGTTATTTTTAATTATTGTCCCCAGGGGGTGCAACACAAAAGTGGTTTACTGCATCAGAGGTTTAATACATAAAGTAGTTGCATTTGTTTAGATGTTTGGTACTTACATATATTTTTATTTGTTTTTTTTTTTTTCAAACACATTTTGAGACCAACAGACAGAGGATGTATCACAGTTCATTTTATTTGAGGCATACCTCCCCTAATATTTTACTTACATATATTTTTAATTTGAAGGGAAATAGCGCCACGTCTACACTCCCATAATCTACCTTTTCCTGTTGTCAGGTTTTATTAGGTGGTAATACCTTAAGGAAAAATTTGCCTGAGGGGTCAGTTCCTGACACCCATGCTCCCATAGAGTACAACCACTGATCTTCCTTCCTCGACTCCTTTAATGTTATCAGTAATTGTTTACAGGTCTTAATATGTGTGCAGGGGGAGTTGGCTGCTTTTGTAATTATGAGTCTTTCCTTTATTCCACTCTTTTTAGGCCCTGGTAGATTATACCCCCAATCTTAATACACTGGTCCACAGGGCCTGATTCCATGCTTAACATCCTGCCCTATTCCAGAGCCAGCAAATGTATTTATCTGCCCATAGAAGTCCTCTAGCCCCAGTTGTATCCCTACAATCTGCAATCTGACAGAAGTCTACCAGTATAGTGCTAGTTATTCCCTCTGTAAAGGTTAGATTCAATGTTTTTCCTTTTCTTTCCCGACCCAAAGGTTCCTCTGCTCTTCCATAACGTATAACCCCTCTTATGGATGCCTCTCCTAGAATCACCAGTAACCCAAGGATAATTACTGTCCCTTTTATCCTGACCAGCTACAGAGTTCCAGTGGATAGGGTAGGGGAGTTGGAAGGGGAGGGAGACTTCACCGGTTTGAGACAAGTCCCACCTTGTGTGAGACCTCCCTTTGTAGCCGGACTTTCTGAACCTCTTGTAGCCAACTGACCCTACTCTACCTGTAAAACCTTTTTGCAATGGGACTGGTGAATCCAGGTAGACCTCTCTGCAATCCTTATCGCAGTAGGGGTAGTTAGGAGGACTTTGAAAGGACCATCCCACCTTGGGGAGTACCACTGCTTTTTCTTATTACTTTTTGTTAAGACCCAATCTCCCACATGCACCTTATCATCTTCTCGAATTGGACCTTCTAGGACAGAACAAAAACCATTAGTACGTCTTTGTCTTAACAGCCTAGACATGTATTCTGCTAGTGTGTGCTCAGACTCCTCAGTAGGTGTTTCATTTGGTTGTAAGGGTATCTTATATGGCCTTCCATGTATCATTTCAAATGGGCTTAAACCTTCTTTTGTGGGTGTGATATGCATACTGGTCACAGCTACTAGTAGGCAGTACATCCAATTTTTACCTGTTTCTTCCATAGCTTTCCTCAGTTTGCTTTTTAGAATGCCATTATGTCTTTCCACCAATCCAGCTGATTGGGAATGATAGGCACAATGGTATTTCACTTAAATTCCCATCACTTCTGTCAAATGTTGTATAGTTTTATTTACAAAATGGGGTCCATTATCACTGTCTGTGCATCTGCACTTCCTGTCTGGAATTCTCCACCCATTTGGTCAGGGTGTCTATGATTAGCAAACAATATTTCTTCCTTTCACATTTGTCCAATTCAATAAAATCCATGCAAATGTGTTGGAATGGATATTGCGGTGTGGGAAACTTCCCTTTCCGTGGTCTTATGCCTCTCTAAGCATTGTATCTTGCACATCTAATCCATTGAGAGGAAAAAGTTTTTTAGTAGTTAGTGAAGCCATAGGCTGTACATACCTTATTTAACATCTCAGTCACCCCCCTGTTTGACACATGAGTTACTCCATGTGTCAATACTGCTGCATACCTAAATAAGGATTTTGGCAATACCGGTTTTCAATCAGGTGACATGTAAATGTTATCTATACTTGTGCAACCTTTTGTTTTCCAATATTGTTTCTTTGTCTGTAAGGACTGTGTAGTCTACATTATTTCATACCTTAATTTAATGTTCTAAACTCTAAAATACCTCTAAAGGTTCAATTTTGTACCCATTCATGTAATCACTAGACACCCTCCCCATAAAAAGGAACTCACCTCATTCTTCAGTTGTGTAGAAGGAGGAGGGGGGGGGGGGTGTCATATCTGCAATTGAATTGGGGCTGGGGAAAATAGATACTCTTTATCTAACATGAATGAGCGCAGGATCACAGACCAAACTACCAAAGAAAGCCTTCCTTACTTTGGAGTTGTTAAAAACAATATTCTTTCATTTATTCAAATATAAGTCCATAAATCCACCAAGTATGCAGACATAAAATGTTTCCTAGCGACATTTACATTATTTGACATATATATTCAATATATATAAAAATATTTTTCTCAGACCCCGATATTTTAGCAGAATTAAATAAAACATGAATCCCCTTTTGTATTGTTCCCCTTATTCTCTGGTCCCAAGTGAAATCCAAAGGGTCCCAAAACATTTTTTTTTTTATTTAACCCAAACACATATTCTGATTCAGAACTTATGCCGCGTACACACGAGCGGACTTTACGGCGGACTTTGCCCGGCGGACTGGATTTCGTCGGACAATTCGATGTGTGTGGGCTCCAGCGGACTTTGTTTTCTCAAAAGTTGGACGGACTTAGATTTGAAACTTGTTTAAAATTTATCCGTTGAAATCGAGTCCGGTCGAAAAGTCCGCCGTCTGTATGCTAGTTCGACGGACTAAAAAGCCACGCTAGGGCAGCTATTGGCTACTGGCTATGAACTTCCTTGTTTTAGTCCGGTCGTACGTCATCACGTACGAATTCGACGGACTTTGGTGGATTGTGTGTAGGTAAGTCCGTTCATTCAGAAAGTCCGTTGTAAAGTACGTCGAAAAATCCGCCGGGCAAAGTCCGCCGTAAAGTCCGCTCGTGTGTACGCGGCATTAGCCTTTTACCTTTATAAATGTACCCGAATATAAACAGCATTGCATGATTAACACTTTACAGTTGAAAATCTGGGAGTTCTAAAAGTAACATATCCAAGAAATATTTACTTTAAGACTATTATTTGGACTTTTTTTCCCACCGAAAATCCTAATATTTTCACAGATGCACAAATTAACCGCTGTGTGCTCAAAGGGTTAATGCTGCCCTACTAGTCATCCATCATCATCTCCCTCTCTCTTCTGCTATGTCTGTCAGGCAATCTGCATTTTCTTGTTTCTGAGAAACAGCTTCCTGACCATCATTTTTGTGCTATAAAAGCATCAAGTCTGTATATTCCCTTCTTTCCTCTCTCTGGGCTTCAAAACTACGGCCCACTTCTCTTAGCAAAGCCCATTTAAATCCCTATTTCCTTATGGCAGTAAAATTAGCACTCAGTCACATACTGTCTCTGGACTGGACACATTTAAAGTAATCACAACATTCTCAGCCTTTCCTTTTCTCACATTCATCAAGCCACTTGACAACTCCGCAACATTCTGTTCACTCCACAATGTAATCCACCTTCATGTCTCCCATCTACCTCTTCAAAACCATCAACATTTTCTGCCATGTGCTTCCTTTAACACCATGGCATGCTAAAATAATAAAGCACCCTGGTGTTGTCAGTGTACCTTTTCTATTTTTTTCTTTTTTTTATGCTCAGTTTCAATATTTACAATATAACCCTTCTGTATTGTCATAGCTGGTCAAGAGTTAACTTTTTTTACAGACACAATCTCTCACACAAGAATTTGAAACTGAGGAGCACTTCACTCCCTCCATGAGGGGAGGGGGTGAGAAACTGCAGGCTTTAATCTCCCTATGATGATTTCTCGCACTTATTTATTTATTTTTTTACTCAGCCATACTTAGCTATTTTTCTGCTTCTCAAATATTTGTTAAACATTTAGATAACACTTGCGTCTGGTCTAATTCTTTTGCTAAACCCATCAGTGATATGGCTATTGGATCACCTTTACCTGAAGTTGCAGCGCCAACTGTTTGGTTCCTATGAGTCTGACCGAGGGTTGTCCCCGAGCAGATGGCCCAGATGTAGCACAGTCTCCCAGACAATGTTGTCCAGTGGTACCTGAGACGGTGCAGTAATCCAAGACGCCGGCTCCAGTCCAATCCCCATGGGACATATAGTGCAATGTCACCTGGTATTTTACATATTCATCTGTTTAATACATTGGCTAGCAAGGTGTTGGCTGTCTTACAGAGCGAAGCCATAAGACAATTAAACCAAGTATCTCTTTAAGCTTTTCTAAAGTTTCCTGCTTCTCTGCCAGCTCCCAATCTGTCACTGATAGGCAAGCAGGCTACAACACGAGTTTTACAGGCACACAGAACATGAGATGTGAAGAAAGATTTTTTGCTGGTTATTTAAACTCCTATTATCAACCCATACCTTTTTTGATCTTTGGGTCCTAACAATTTAAATTTATCCATCAAATCCTAACACTTTTACAGTTAGTTTATTATTGAATCCAAACTTCCCTATAAAGCCCTGTGTCCCTAAAGAGGAGTTCCAGTCTCCCACTTGGCACATTAGGAACACAGCAGCCTCATAAGCAGGCACAAAACATTCTTTTACAGAGACTATTCCCCATTGTGAGCGCCAGACGGGTCTCTCATTTACCTATAAAACACTGGTATAGTGACCCTCTGCCCACGGTAACAATAGGAATACAAGAAGAGTAAAAATATCATCACTCCCCACACTATAGGGAGAATCAAAAAAAATAATTAACTTGTCTGCAGTACTGTTTTTTTTTTTTTGTTTTTTTTTTCAATAAGGTTACAGCATCAACAGAAAGGTTAAACATGAGAAAGGAGAAACTAAACACACAGAAGAAAGTTAGTCTTGTGATCTTTCTAGATCACTTAAGCGCTTACATCGTCGGGCAATCCACCTCCGACGACGTCAGGCATTCACCCTCTGACGTTCGGGATACCTCAAATCTTTTTTTTATCTGTCCTGGACAGCGGGTAACGCAATTTTTTACCTTAGACAATGCTCCCAAGTGTCTCTGTCTTCGCACACTGGGTTATTAAGATATTATACAATCAATACCAGTGTCGGCAATTACAACACATTAAACCAGAATCAAACAGAAAGAGAAGAAAAGACTCTTAGAGAGTATTAAGAATAAGTTAAATTATCTTACCTCTCAAACACCAGGAGGACTGGATCACGAAGTTTGAAACCAGACAGTGGATCTGGGTCTCAGGCCCCCACCCCTATTTCACCACTAATGTTGAGTGGGGGGACTTTTAATTCTCATTGAGCTTTGAGGTCCAATACTCACCAAAGTTTTTGTTGGGACCATCTGACCGGAAATGCGTTTGTTGGTTCCGGCTCGGAGGACCAAAAATGTTAGGAATACTCTCCTCTTGTGATCAGTCAAACTCCAGATGTATTGAAAAGCAGACAATTTATTTCAGATGTGTCACACAAATGGATGATGCTTACAAGCCAAAAGATGCAGTAAGAATCATACAAAGAGATGTACATCCCCCTCCTAATACCTACAATAATATAACTATAACGCTTCTATTGGCTGAGGAAACACAGATAGCGTGCCTGGTACAAAATGGTACTTTATTTCGCTAATTAGTGTTTCCTGTACATTCTTGTTCTACCATATATGGTTAAGCCTAATCATCCTACAACTTACTATGGAGTTAGTTAAAGCAAACGATATAGCAAGTTAATACAACAATGTGCTCAGAAGTCATCTTAAGAAAAGTCTCAGGGTTATTGTTTTTCTAATAGTTTTTCTAATAGTCACACAATAAACATTTAAAACTTTTCTAACAGTAAGAGTAGATCTAGATCCTGTATACCTCATCCTTTTTTTTAACTAGAATAAATTAATATTTAAATAATTAATAAAGATACTTTGAATAATCCACTATGATGTGAATATGAGATGGGACAAAATTGAACTACAAAGTTGAAATAACGTCTCTCGGAAAAGTTCGCTGAACTGGATAAAAAAAAAAAAAGCAAAGTCATCCTCTGAAGAGACCCCAAACTTCATGGGTCAAAACGCGTCAGTACTGTTATGCAATAGCTTTATTACATGCTGTGTATAACCCATATGTTTGCTATTATCTGTATTTGGTATGGGTATTTTCCCACTTAAGCTCAAAGTTTAACACTCATTTATTATTTTACTTGTTTATTACCTTTTAATAAAGAATTCCAATGCTTTACTCAATGTTTTTTTGCTCATATCTATAGTCAGCTGCCTAAAAACCATGCTGGGGGACCTTTTTCCATTGTTTTTATATACACAATCCTAAACCCACAGTTGATTCAGAGGAAGGCTAAAACCCCAGCAAAGCATGATCCAATTTCCTCCAGCAGGGGAAAAAAAATCCTTCCTGATCCCCCGAGAGGCAATTGGATTTTCCCTGGATCAACTTTACCTATAAATGTTAGTATCCAGTTATATTCTGTACATTTAGAAAATAATCCAGGACTTTTTTAAAGCAATCTACTGAGCTGGCCAGAACCCCCTCTGGAGGGAGTCTAAAGAGACCCTCTACCACAACTAATTGCTTAAACTGATTGTGGACCACATCCCTGATACATAGAGTCAAAACATGAATTCCTCAGATTGGGACTTTGAACTGGGCCACAAACAGTTTGATGGTAAAAAAATATTCAAAATGTATTACACATTGATAATATACAGCATCTCACAAAAGTGAGTACACACCTCAGTCACATTTTTGTAAATATCTTTTTATGTGACAACACTGAAGAAATGACACTTTGCTACAATGTAAAGTAGTGAGTGTAGAGCTTGTATAACAGTGTAAATTTGCTGTCCCCTCAAAATAACTCACACAGCCATTAATGTCTAAACCGCTGGCAACAAAAGTGAGTACACCCCTAAGTGAAAATGTCCAAAGTGGGCCCAATTAGCGATTTTCCCTCCCCGGTGTCACGTGACTCGTTAGTGTTACAAGGTCTCAGGTGTGAATGGGGAGCAGGTGTGTTAAATTTGGTGTTATCGCTCTCACTCTCTCATACTGGTCACTGGAAGTTCAACATGGCACCTCATGGCAAAGAACTCTCTGAATAGTAGGTGTATGGGGTAAATCCGCGCAATGAATTGAATGTTTTAGTTATGGATATGGCTGCTGCCTCTACACATACAATACCACCTAAGTGGAAAGTATTAGAAAATGGTAAAAAAGCAGGAGTAGTATGGCGCTGCCCTTATGGAGACAAAAACAAATTTTTCTTCTTTGTAGTGAATGTATTGCGTAGTGTCCTTATTCTATAAGGATACTAGGCAATACATTCACTACAAAGAAGAAAACTTTTTTTTTGTCTCCATAAGGGCAGCGCCATACTACTCCTGCTTTTTTACCAAAGAACTCTCTGAGGATCTGAAAAAAAGAATTGTTGCTCTACATAAAGATAGCCTAGGCTATAGGATTGCCAAGACCCTGAAACTGAGCTGCAGCACTGTGGCCAAGACCATACAGTGGTATAACAGGACAGGTTCCACTCAGAACAGGCCTCGCCATGGTCCACCAAAGAAGTTGAGCTCAGCGTCATATCCAGAGGTTGTCTTTGGGAAATAGACGTATGAGTGCTGCCAGCATTGCTGCAGAGGTTGAAGGGGTGGGGGGTCAGCCTGTCAGTGCTCAGACCATACGCCGCACACTGCATCAAAATGTAAGCTCTAAGAAGCAGGGCCCTCTGATTCCTACTGTATTAAAGTGTATTGTATTTGTACTGTCTACCCTCAAGTTGTAAAGTGCTATGTAAACTGTTGGTGCTATATAAATCCTGTATAATAATAATAATAATTGGTCTGCCTGGCTGTAATCCCAGAAGGAAGCCTCTTCTAAAGATGATGCACAAGAAAGTCCACAAACAGTTTGCTGAAGACAAGCAGACTAAGGACATGGATTACTGGAACCATGTCCTGTGGTCTGATGAGACCAAGATAAACTTATATGGTTTAGATGGAAATTTGCAACCTTTTTTCCCACAAATAGAGCTTTCTTTTGATGGTATTTGATTCTTATTATCCCTCCACTTCATAGCGAGCAAGTTATTACACTTCAAGCAGGCTCTCTGCCCCCGTCTAAGTCAGGACTCTACAAGCCGTTGGGGGAAGCCCCGGAGATTAGATTGCACGGTGCCACATGCACCAATCCCACAATCAAAAAGGTGACTAAAAAGTGGCACGCTCGTGTAATAATTGTCCACATACAAGTGGTGCCCCTTTCCGAATAAGGGTGACACCAAGTCCCACACAATTTTGCCAGCGCTTCCTATGTAGTCAGGGCAGTTCTCTGGCTCTACGTGACTATCTCTTCCCTCGTAAACCATAAAACTACATGTATAGCCTGTGGCCCTGTCACAGAGCTTATACATCTTGACCCCGTATCTGGCACGCTTGCTGGGAAGGTACTGTTTGAATGACAAGCAGCCAAAAAACGTAATCAGGGACTCATCAACGCAGACAACTTGATGGAGAGTAAACAAGTCTGCAAACTGTTGATTGAAGTTGTTTATGAGGGGCCGAATTTTGTAGAGCCGATCGTATTCAGGGTCTCCACGAGGACAACAGAGTTCATTGTCATTGAAGTGCATGAACCGCAAAATCTGCTCATATCGTGCCCTGGTCATGGAGGCAGAGAACAAGGGCATATGGTGAATTGGATCAGTGGACCAATATGACCTCAACTCACTTTTTTCAACTATGCCCATGAGGAGGGATAGGTCCAGGAAGATCTTAAATTCAAAAACCGTAATTGGTTTCCAACCTCTGGCAAGGATCAACTGGGGATTAGTAGCGATGAATTGACCTGCATATAAATTGCTTTGGTCCACAATAGATCTATAGAGATCTTCTGTGAAAAACAGCGAATAAAAATCAAGTGACGTAAAATCAACTGTTTCCACCTGAATGCCGGGTTGGCCAGTGAATGGGGGAAGTACGGGTGCTGCAGAAGTGGTGGGTACCCAATTTGGATTGGCAAATGCAGCAGGTAGAGCACTATGGGCACGACGGGCCTGTGTTCGTCTTCTTGGTGGCTTTGGGACACTACTTGTGCTTGCCACCTCGCCAGCTTGAACTGCACTTATGGGACTCGCCATGTCACTACGTGTTACTGCAGTGCTGGATATACGACCAGGGTGTACTAGGCCGCTGGTGCTTGCCAGTTCACCAGAAGGAATAGCGGCGCTAGTACTGCTCTGCTCCATACGAGGGACCTGCAGTTCTTGCATCTCAAGGACAGCAGAAGAAGATCGGGTTTGGGTACGCCTGACCTTGGCAGGGACCACAACTCCGTTGTCAGAGCTATCTGTCATGGTGCCACTGCTATCTACAGGTTCGTATTCTGAGCCTGAATCTGACAGATGAGTGACTTCCTCTTCACTATCTGTCATGCTCAGAAACGTGTAGGCCTCTTCACTACTGTACCTTCGATTTGACATTTTGGCCTCTAAATTTACTGGTACAACTAGTGAGACCCACAGGAAAAAAGAGCACCCGACTGTCGGCGACTGATTCAAACGCTACCAAAAAAACTGTTATGCCCTGTACATACTTTCCGATGGAATATGTGCGATCGGAGCTTGTTGTCGGAAATTCCGACCGTGTGTGGGCTCCATCGGACTTTTTCCATCGGAATTTCCGACACACAAAGTTTGAGAGCATGCTATAAAATTTTCCGACAACAAAATCCAATCCTTTAAATTCCGATCGTGTGTAGACAAATCCGACGGACAAAGTGCCACGCATGTTCAGAATAAATTAAGAGACGAAAGCTATTGGCTATTGCCCCGTTTATAGTCCCAACATATGTGTTTTACGTCACTGTGTTCAGAACGACCGGATTTTCTGACAACTTTGTGCGACTGTGTGTATGCAAGACAAGTTTGAGCCAACATCCGTCTGAAAAAAATGATGGATTTTGTTGTCGGAATGTCCAATCAATGTCCGATCGTGTGTACAGGGCATTAGTGTTCGCAGGGACAGGGGGGGGAGTGGTTTGTCCTGGGGGGTCTGTACTAATGTATAGGGGGTGATTTGTCCTGGGGGGTCTAAACTAATGTAGGGGGGAGGTGATTTGTCCTGGGGGTCTGTACTAATGTGGGGGGGGTGGTTTGTCCTGGGGGGTCTATACTAATGTAGGGGGTGATTTGTCCTGGGGGTCTATACTAATGTAGGGGGGTGGTGATTTGTCCTGGTAGGTATGTACTAATGTGGGGGGGGTTTGTCCTGGGGGGTCTGTACTAATGTAGGGGGGGATGGTTTGTCCTGGGGGTCTATACTAATGTAGGGGGGTGATTTGTCCTGGGGGTCTAAACTAATGAAGGGGGGTGATTTGTCCTGGGGGGTCTGTACTAATGTAGGGGGGGGTTGTCCTGGGGGATCTATACTAATGTGGGGGGTGATTTGTCCAGGGGGGTCTACACTAATGTAGGGGGGGTGATTTGCCCTGGGGGTTCTGTACTAATGTAGGGGGTGGTTTGTCCTGGGGGGGCTAAATTAATGTAGGGAGGTGATTTGTCCTGGGGGGGTCTGTACTAATGTAGAGGGGGTGGATTGTCCTGAGGGGGTCTATACTAATGTGGGGGGGGTGATTTGTCCTGGGGGTCTGTACTAATGTGGGGGGGGTGATTTGTCCTGGGGGTCTGTACTAATGTAGGGGGGTGGTTTGTTCTGGGGGGTCTATACTAATGTAAGGGGGTGATTTGTCCTGGGGGTCTGTACTAATGTAGGGGGGTGGTTTGTCCTGGGGGGTCTATACTAATGTAGGGGGGGTGATTTTTCCTGGGGGGTCTAAACTAATGTAGGGGGGTCATTTGTCCTGTGGGGGCTGTACTAATGTAGGGGGTGTGATTTGTCCTGGGGGTCTGTACTAATGTGGGGGGGTGGTTTTTCCTGGGGGGGTCTATACTAATGTAGAGGGGGTGATTTGTCCTGGGGGGTCTGAACTAATGGAGGGGGTGATTTGTCCTGGAGGGTCTAAACTAATGGAGGGGAATGGTTTGTCCTGGTGGGGTCTGTACTAATGGAGGGGGTGGTTTGTCCTGGGGGGTCTGTACTAACGGAGGGGGGGTGCTTTGTCCTGGGGGGTCTGTACTAATGGAGGGGGTTTTTTTGTCCTGGGGGGTCTGTACTAATGAAGGGGGTGGTTTGTCCTGGGGGGTCTGTACTAATGGAGGGGTGGTGGTTTGTTCTGGGGGGTCTGTACTAATGGAGAGGGGGTGGTTTGTCCTGGGGGGTCTGTACTAATGGAGGGGGGGTGGTTTGTCCTGAGGGGGGGTCTGTACTAATATAGGGGGGTGGTTTGTCCTGAGGGGGGTCTGTACTAATGTAGGATGGGGTGGTTTGTCCTGGGGGGGTCTGTACTAAGGGAGGAGGTGGTTTGTCCTGGGGGAATCTGTACTAATGGAGGGGGATGGTTTGTTCTGGGGGGTCTGTACTAATGGAGGGGGGTGGCTTGTTCTGGGGGGATCTGTACTAATGGATGGGGTGGTTCTGTACTAATGGAGGGGGTGGTTTGTCCTGAGGGGGTCTATTCTGATAAAGGGGGGTGTTTTGTCCTGGGGGGTCTATACTGAGGGAGGGTTTTATACTTAGTGGGGGGTCTGCACTGACGGAGGGGGGTCTATACTTAGTGGAGGGGGGGTCTGTACTGAGGCACGACTATAGTTGGTGGAGGGGGTGATACCATGTTTTACCGCACCGGGTGACAACAACCCTAGTGACGCCACTGCAGCCACGGGCTCTTGTTTCCCCTCTCCCTCTCCTCCTCGTGCGCGTTGCTATACTAGTGAGCGGCGCACTATGTTTCTTCCCCCACCTTCATATCGGCCAGGAAAGAAAAGAAAAAGGAGCAAAGAGGATTGTGGGACATGTAGTCCCGAGGACTCGCAGCCCCACTGTAACACAGAAACTGCAGCCCACACAGCATGCTCAGCTGAATGGGAGAGAGAGCCAGGAGCCCGAGAAAGCTTTCAGGGAAGTGCACCCAGGACTCCAGAGGGAGAGGACAGTGCTGAGGGAACACCATCAGAGAGGGAACCCCACTGACCTGCGCCTCATGAGGGAAAGCCACACAGCTTGCGCCATCCCTGGTGGAGAAAGGAATGGAGTCATTGCCAGAATAAAGATCTGGGTTCTACCCAGCGGAGTCACCACAGGCAATTCAGAGTGAGCTGACTCCTGATCAGAGGAACCATTGTTGCTGTATCGCTGGGTCAGGTGAGAGGGCCGATCAGCCATTATTTACTAACGTCCATAGGAACTGCAGTCTCTGACCATCTCTTGTAACATGTCTGCAGTCTCTGGCCATCTCTTGTATCATGTCTGCAGTCTCTGACCATCTCTTGTTTCATGTCTGTAGTCTCTGACCATCTCTTGTATCATATCTGCAGTCTCTGACCATCTCCTGTAGTATGTCTGCAGTCTCTGACCGTCTCCTGTAGTATGTCTGCAGTCTCTGACCATCTCCTGTAGTATGTCTGCAGTCTCTGACCATCTCCTGTAGTATGTCTGCAGTCTCTGACCGTCTCCTGTAGTACGTCTGCAGTCTCTGACCGTCTCCTGTAGTATGTCTGCAGTCTCTGACCGTCTCTTGTAACATGTCTGCAGTCTCTGACCATCTCTTGTAACATGTCTGCAGTCTCTGACCATCTCCTGTATTATGTCTGCAGTCTCTGACCATCTCCTGTACTATGACTGCAGTCTCTGACCATCTCCTGTATTATATCTGCAGTCTCTGACCATCTCTTGTAACATGTCTGCAGTCTCTCATCATCTCTTGTAACATGTCTGCAGTCTCTGACCATCTCTTGTAACATATCTGCAGTCTCTGACCATCTCTTGTAACATGTCTGCAGTCTCTGACCATCTCCTGTACTATGTCTGCAGTCTCTGACCATCTCCTGCACTATGTCTGCAGTCTCTGACCATCTCCTGTATTATATCTTCGGTCTCTGACTGTCTCCTGTAGTATGTCTGCAGTCTCTGACCATCTCTTGTAACATGTCTGCAGTCTCTGACCATCTCTTGTATTATGTCTGCAGTCTCTGACCATCTCTTGTATTATGTCTGCAGTCTCTGAACATCTCCTGTATTATGTCTGCAGTCTCTGATCATCTCCTGTATTATGTCTGCAGTCTCTGACCATCTCCTGTATTATATCTGCAGTCTCTGACCATCTCCTGTACTATGTCTGCAGTCTCTGACCATCTCTTGTAACATGTCTGCAGTCTCTGACCATCTCTTGTAACATGTCTGCAGTCTCTGACCATCTCCTGTAGTATGTCTGCAGTCTCTGACCATCTCCTGTATTATATCTCCAGTCTCTGACCGTCTCCTGTAGTATGTCCGCAGTCTCTGACCATCTCTTGTAACATGTCTGCAGTCTCTGACCATCTCTTGTAACATGTCTGCAGTCTCTGACCATCTCCTGTACTATGTCTGCAGTCTCTGACCATCTCCTGCACTATGTCTGCAGTCTCTGACCATCTCCTGTATTATATCTGCAGTCTCTGACCATCTCTTGTAACATGTCTGCAGTCTCTCATCATCTCTTGTAACATGTCTGCAGTCTCTGACCATCTCTTGTAACATGTCTGCAGTCTCTGACCATCTCTTGTATCATGTCTGCAGTCTCTGACCATCTCTTGTTTCATGTCTGTAGTCTCTGACCATCTCTTGTAACATGTCTGCTGTCTCTGACCATCTCTTGTATCATATCTGCAGTCTCTGATCGTCTCCTGTAGTATGTCTGCAGTCTCTGACGGTCTCCTGTAGTATGTCTGCAGTCTCTGACCATCTCCTGTAATATGTCCGCATTCTCTGACCATCTCTTGTAACATGTCTGCAGTCTCTGACCATCTTTTGTAACATGTCTGCAGTCTCTGACCATATCCTGTAGTATGTCTGCAGTCTCTGACCATCTCCTGTAGTATGTCTGCAGTCTCTGACCATCTCCTGTATTATATCTCCAGTCTCTGACCATCTCCTGTACTATGTCTTCAGTCTCTGACCGTCTCCTGTAGTATGACTGCAGTCTCTGACCGTCTCCTGTAGTATGTCTGCAGTCTCTGACCGTCTCCTGTAGTATGTCTGCAGTCTCTGACCGTCTCCTGTAGTATGTCTGCAGTCTCTGACCGTCTCCTGTAGTATGTCTGCAGTCTCTGACCGTCTCCTGTATTATGTCCACATTCTCTGACCATCTCTTGTAACATGTCTGCAGTCTCTCATCATCTCTTGTAACATGTCTGCAGTCTCTGACCATCTCTTGTAATATGTCTGCAGTCTCTGACCATCTCTTGTAACATGTCTGCAGTCTCTGACCATCTCCTGTAGTATGTCTGCAGTCTCTGACCATCTCCTGTATTATGTCTGCAGTCTCTGACTATCTCTTGTATTATATCTCCACTCTCTGACCATCTCCTGTATTATGTCTGCAGTCTCTGACTATCTCTTGTATTATATCTCCACTCTCTGACCATCTCCTGTACTATGTCTGCAGTCTCTGACCATCTCCTGTACTATGTCTGCAGTCTCTGATCATCTCCTGTACTATGTCTGCAGTCTCTGATCATCTCCTGTACTATGTCTGCAGTCTCTGACCATCTCCTGTACTATGTCTGCAGTCTCTGACCATCTCCTGTACTATGTCTGCAGTCTCTGATCATCTCCTGTATTATGTCTGCAGTCTGATCATCTCCGGTACTATGTCTGCAGTCTCTGACCATCTCATGTACTATGTCTGAGGGCTCTTTCTAACAGATTCTCTAACAGAAGCCATCTCTGTGTGCATCAGAGAGACTCCCCTCCAGGTCTCATTAGTGTACGCTCTTCCTGTATTTTCTTTATTGTTAAAAGATCATGGGAGGATCCCAGGGTAACAAAGAGTCCTTAGGGGAACATCTCTGTGTTTGAGTGGTTGCCATAGAAACATTTGTAAAGGGGAGGAGTTGGTAAGATGACCACGCCCACGTGGGGGCGCCAGATATATTTCTGCAGGATCGGCCCTGCGCAGGGATCAGGCCTGACTCTGCGAACGCTGCAGTTATGTGTTTAGTGTTTTGTAAGTGACAGTGATCGATTGATACTGCACTTGGGTGACCCGGGCTGAGGGGATAAATGCAGGTGCTAGCAGGTATCTGGGCTGATCCCGCTAACGCTGAGTTTTCGGGAACGCTAAACTACTGGGGACGCTAGTATAGATCTGATCAGATCACAGATATCGATCTGTTCAGACACTATACTACTAAGGGAGGTGTATGCTGCGTGTGAGGGTGTTAGCGCTACTGGTACTAATTTGACACTGCCTGGGGCAATACAGACCCTAACTGACCCTAAAACTGATATCACCCGCCGGGTGATCAGGGAGTTAAAACGTTTATTAGGTAATGTACGGCGGGTGCCCTGACGCTATAAAAAATAACTAACCAGTGTCACCCGTGACACTAATGCGGTGATCACTGGTGACAGGGGGTGATAAAGGGGTTAAACCTTTATTAGGGGGGTTTAGAGGGGATCCCTAGACCTATCTGGGGCTACTTCTAAAGTAGCAGACTTGAGGCAGGATATCGGTGAATGACATTGTTGGACAAAGAACTCTGGTATGGGATGCGTTTTATGGCACAGTGGCTGCGTTTGATGGGCACCGTGGCTGCATTTTATGGCACAGTAGATGCGTTTGATGGTCACAGTGGCTGCGTTTGACGGGCACAGTGGCTGCGTTTGACGGGCACAGTGGCTGCGTTTGACGGGCACAGTGGCTGCGTTTGACGGGCACAGTGGCTGCGTTTGACGGGCACAGTGGCAGCGTTTGATGGGCACAGTGGCTGCGTTTGACGGGCATAGTGGCTGCGTTTGACGGGCACAGTGGCTGCGTTTAATGGGCACAGTGGCTGCGTTTGATGGGCACAGTGGCTGCGTTTTATGGCACAGCAAATTACTTACAGGGTAAGGCCGAGGTTCATGTCAGGTGCAGTGCAGTGCAGTCACTCAGTCTCACAGCAAGGCAGGCAGGCTCTGTCAGGCAGCTCTTTTCAGAAACGCTCCTCTCGCTCTGAGCCACACTGTCTGAAGATGGCAGAGGTGGGTGGAGCCGAGCTCATTTTCCAGCCTCAGAGGCGGCGTGTTATGAATGCTGTGGCAGCCACGGTCTCTGACGTCATTGGGTGCTAGGCACCGGGCAGCCGGCGATTCTAGCAACCAGTGCAATCAAGTGGTGTGCCACAGCTTCGGCGGCTCGGCGCCTCTTCTCTGCGGCAGCTTACAGAGCCGGGGCGTGCACCCGCCTAGGATCGTCCCTGCTCACCAGGCCCCACTCAACTGCGGGCCCCATAGCGCCCATGTGGGTCACTATGGTGGTAGTTCCACCACTGACTGCACTGGGTGACACTGTGACAGGGAGTGAAGGGGTTAACTTGGGGGATGATCGGGGGGTCACAAGTGTACCTATGTGTACTATACATCAAAATTGCAAAAAGAATGCTGGCAACTTCATTGCTTCTTCTTAAATCTTTATTGAGCACAAACAGCAGTACAATATCAAAACGCTAACATGTTTCGGAGAAAGCCTTCCTCATAGCATACAGATTTACAGTAAAATTCCATTTATATAAGAAAAAGTATCCATTCCTCCAAAAAAAGGGGCGGTACAATCCAATTAAAAATCAATTAACAACTAAAATCATGTGAGGTTGGTTGAACCAGAGAAAAAGGGGGAGGGAAAGAATGAAAACACAGACTGAAAACTCAAAGTCAAACAATTATTAACCCCCTGTGGAATCAAATTTTATTATTTAAAAAACTAGTTCACATCCATTCTACTGTTCATTCCACTAGGAAATTGTATATTCAATCTGTGTATCCACCACACCTCCCGCTGAAGTAGGGTATGGTGTGTACCCCCCCCCCCCCCCCCACCTAACAGATCTTCTCCCCTGTTCCAGACCGCAAAAAGAAAAAGACTCCAGATTAACACCATGAACTGTTCTAAAATGTTTAGATACATTTGAAATATTTTTTGCATTGCTATTTAAAGTGTCATTGTAGTGTTATGATATTCTAATATGTAGATTGCAGATAGTGCATCACACATACTGTACTCTACAAATACTGCAATCAATTAGGTAGACAATCATCTTTGAGTTACAATTTATCAAACTTTTTACTGGATATGTTCTACCTGTTGAAAAAGAAATAACTGACTTGCTTTTTCTGCGTCTCTTACACTGTTTGCAGGTGTTATAACCACAGGGATAGGAGCCCACTGTCCCCAACCATGAAATGCAAGGGGAAGCGGAACGAAATAGAGAAGGCGCTGTTTAACCGCTTCAATACAGGGCATTTTCACCCCCTTCCTTCCCAGGCCAATTTTCAGTTTTCAGCGCTGTCGCACTTTAAACGACAATTGCGCGGTCGTGCGACGTTGTACCCAAAAAAATTTGACGTCCTTTTTTCCCCACAAATAGAGCTTTCTTTTGGTGGTATTTGATCACCTCTGCGGTTTTTATTTTTTGCGCTATAAACAAAATAAGAGCGACAATTTTGAAAAAAAACACAATATTTTTTACTTTTTGCTATAATAAGTATTCCAATTTTTTTTTTAAAAAACTAATTTTTTCCTCAGTTTCGGCCGATACGTATTCTTCTATATATTTTTGGTAAAAAAAATCGCAATAAGCGTATATTGATTGGTTTGCGCAAAAGTTATAGCGTGCACAAAATACGGGATAGATTTATGGCATTTTTTAAAAAAAAAATATTTATTTATTTTTTTTACTAGTAATAGCGGCGTTCGCGATTTTTTTTCGTGACTGCGACATTATGGTGGACACATCGGACACTTTTGACACATTTTTGGGACCATTCACATTTATACAGCGATCAGTGCTTTAAAATTGCATTGATTACTGTGTAAGAGCCCTTGCACACTGGGGCGGTTTGCAGGCGCTATTGCGCTAATAATAGCGCCTGCAAACCGACCCGAAAGTGCCGCTCCTTGCATTCCAGTGTGAAAGCCCCGAGGGCTTGCACACTGGAGCGATGCGCTGGCAGGACGGTAAAAAAAGTCCTGCCAGCAGCATCTTCGGATCGGTGAAGGAGCGGTGTGTATACCGCTCCTTTACCGCTCCTGCCCATTGAAATCAATGGGATGGCGCGGCTAAACCGCTGGCAAAGCGCCTCTGCAGAGGCGCTTTGCGGTGGTATTTAACCCTTTCTCGGCCGCCAGCGGGGGGTAAAACCGCCCCGCTAGCGGCCGCAGACCGACGGTAAAACGCCACTAATAATAGCTGCGTTTTAACGCCGACGCCGCCCCCCGCCCCAGTGTGCAAGGGCTCTAAATGTGACAGGCAGTGAAGGGGTTGACCACTAGGGGGAGACAAGGGGTTAATTATGTTACCTAGGGAATGATTCTAACTGTAGGGGGCGGGGACGTACAAGGGGAGGAGACCGATCAGTGTTCCTCTGTACTGGGAACACAGATCGGTCTTCTCTCACCTGACAGGACGTGGATCTGTGTGTTTACACACATAGATCCACGGTCCGGCCCGGTTAACGGGCGATCGCGGGTGCCCGGCGGACATCGCGGCCCGCCGGACACACGCACCGGGTCCCGAACAACGCGGCGCGCGTGCGCCCCCTAGGCGGCCGGGTAACCCAGGCCGTCATATGACGTCAACCCAGGATGGGAGATCCCATCTGTGGACGTCATTTGACAAAAGCCGGGTATTGAAGGGGTTAAAGGGTAGTGAAAAAATGAAATGAACCTCTGTGTAAATAAATAATGTGGATAAGCCTATGCCTATAAGTGAATGATGCTGCAATAAAAACGTTGGGAATTTCCGACAACATTTGTGTGACCGTGTGTATGCAAGACAAGTTTGAGCCAACATGTCTCAGAAAAAAAACATGGATTTTGTTGTCGGAATGTACGATCGTCTGTACGGGGCATTAGGGGGAGATACACACCATACCCTACTTCAGCGGGAGGTGTGGTGGATACACATATTGAATATTCGATCTCCTAGTGGAATGAACAGTGGAATGGATGTGAACTTGTTTTTAAAATTCCACAGGGGGTTAATAATTGTTTGACCCTGAGTTTTCAGTCTTTGTTTCCATTCTTTCCCTCCCCCTTTTTCTCTGGTTCTACCAACCCCACATGATTTTAATTGTCAACCACATGCCGACCAGCCGCCGCAGTTGTACTGAGGCAGAATGGCACGGCTGGGCGAAACAACGTTATGTAACGTCGCTTCGCCCTGTGGCCACTAGGGGCTCGCGGGCCCCCCCCCCCGAGCCGATGCGAGTGCCCGGCGTTCACGATCACTGCCAGGCTCCTGCGATCGCCACTGACATACGGAGAATCGGGGTTTGTGTGTGTAAACACACAGTTTCCGGCGCTCTGAGGGGAGAAGAGACAGATTGTCTGTTCATACAGAGTATAAGACAACGGGTTCCCCTAAGTGGACTTTCCCGGCACTTGCACAGAGTTAGAAAAAATATAGGAGTATAGACTGGTGTACAATATAAAAGAATATATATTTATTTAGTAGAGAAATACATTTGTTAAAAACAGAGTGGATATCCTAAGTAGCATAATAGTAATACTTAGTAGACATAATAGACATCAAACAGTAAACAATGATGAGGGAAACAGAGAAACTCTTTTCAAGCCCGACGCGTTTCGGGGTATTTAATATTTGTTGGGTCCTTCTTCAGGGTCATAGTTGAAAAGAGGGGTTCATCTGGATTGATTGAAAAAATGGTGCATGAGTCAGATATTGTAATAAAACTACCACTGGATATCTGTTAGGAGGTTTGAATGATCCATTGATCACCTACCTGAAAAAGTTTCATTGATTACTTCTGGAAAGGAGATTTTTAATAAAAAAGGAACCACGAGAAAAGGCAAGATGGGATGGTGGGCAGTTGTAGTATAGTGGGTACGGGTGCTGTTCTTAGGTGGTAAAAGCTAGAAGTTGGTAAGCAGCAATCTCCACAGGGGGATGTACCAGTTCACCCATCCCGCCCGACCTGGGCGCGCATAGGCCAAAGCGATATACTGGGGTCGAGGGAGGCGCCCCTAAAAAATAAAAAGTTAAGGTACCATAAAAAAGGGGATCCAATATGAATGCCTTAGAAAAAGGTTAAAGAACAAACTGATGTAAAGGGAACTTAAAAAATGGGGTACATGTTCAGAGTACTACATGTACAAGCAATATTTTTCAAGGCTCTAAATACCTAAGGTATTTATTTACTTCTTCTATTACCGTCCTAATTGGGACTACTGTTACATCTTTAGTATTTTTCCTCTCATTGTTACATCTACATTAGCTACATTTTTGTATGCTGACACTTTTTTGCTGCTCTCCAGTCCGCAAAATCTGTGTTCCTTGCAAGCTAAGCATAGTATATATGGCTGATTTAGTAACATACTCAACTCCTACAAACTTACCATATACTGTTATGCTATAATTGATAACACCACTTCAAGTTCCTTAATATGGAACTATATAACTATTTATAATCTATGCATACCATGTACTCATTGGCATATACTAAATTTATTTCCTATGTAATGATTTCTTACAATATTGTGTATACACCAAAGACTCTGAGCATCACAAGCTATACAAAACCCATACTCATGACTTGCACTAAGTAAAATTTTTTTTTTTTTTTGTGCATTGAGCCTTGAAAAATATTGCTTGTACATGTAGTACTCTGAACATGTACCCCATTTTTTTAAGTTCCCTTTACGTCAGTTTGTTCTTTAACCTTTTTCTAAGGCATTCATATTGTATCCCCTTTTTTATGGTACCTTAACTTTTTATTTTTTAGGGGCGCCTCCCTCGACCCCAGTATATCGATTTGGCCTATGCGCGCCCGGGTCGGGCGGGTTGGGTGAACTGGTACATCCCCCTGTGGAGATTGCTGCTTACCAACTTCTAGCTTTTACCACCTAAGAACAGCACCCGTACCCACTATACCACAACTGCCCACCATCCCATCTTGCCTTTTCTCGTGGTTCCTTTTTTATTAAAAATCTCCTTTCCAGAAGTAATCAATGAAACTTTTTCAGGTGGTGATCAATGGATCATTCAAACCTCCTAACGGATATCCAGTGGTAGTTTTATTACAATATCTGACTCATGCACCATTTTTTCAATCAATCCAGATGAACCCCTCTTTTCAACTATTCCCCTGAAGAAGGACCCAACAAATATTAAATACCCCGAAACGCGTCGGGCTTGAAAAGAGTTTCTCTGTTTCCCTCATCATTGTTTACTGTTTGATGTCTATTATGTCTACTAAGTATTACTATTATGCTACTTAGGATATCCACTCTGTTTTTAACAAATGTATTTCTCTACTAAATAAATATATATTCTTTTATATTGTACACCAGTCTATACTCCTATATTTTTTCTAACTCTGCGCAAGTGCCGGGAAAGTCCACTTAGGGGAACCCGTTGTCTTATGTTTATGATTTATTGGATGTGGCACGGCTTTTTCCTCCTTCCTAGACGAGTTGGTCGCCCTTTCTGTTATATGTTCATACAGAGTATAAACAGTGATCTGTCATCTCCCCTGCACAGTCCCCTCCCCCCTTCAGTTAGAACACACACACTAGGGAACACATTAACCCCTTGATCGCCCCCCTAGTGTAAACCCTTTCCCTGCCAGTGACATTTTTACAGTAATCAATGCATTTTTATAGCACTGATCGCTGTATAAATGACAATGGTCACAAAAATGTGTCAAAAATGTCTCAGTCCCGATAAAAATCGCAGATCGCCGCCATTACTAGTAAAAAAAAAATTAAAATGCCATAAAACTATCCCCTATTTTGTAGACGCTATAACTTTTGAGCAAACCAATAATACGCTTATTGCGATTTTTTTTTTTACCAAAAATATGTAGAATACATATCGGCCTAAACTGAGGAAAAAAATATTTTTTTTATATATTTTTGGGGATAATTATTATACCAAAAAGTAAAAAATAATGCGTTTTTTTTCAAAATTGTCGCTCTTTTTTTTGTTTAAAGCGCAAAAAATAAAAACCACAGAGGTGATCAAATACCACTAAAAGAAAGCTCTATTTGTGGGGAAAAAAAGGGCGTCAATTTTGTTTGGGAGCCACGTCGCACACTGAGGCGCTTTGCAGGCGCTGGCAGGATGCCAAAAAAAGTCCTGCAAGCAGCATCTTTGAGGTGCTTTAGGAGCAGTGTATACACCGCTCCTAAAGCGCTCCTGCCCATTCAAAATCAAATAGCCAGTGCTGGCAAAGCGCTGGCGCATTTAACCCTTTTTCAGCCACTAGCAGTGGTTAAAAGTGCCCGCTAGCGGCCAAAAAGCCCTGCTAAAACGAGGGTGAAGTGCCGCTAAAAATAGCAGCGCTTTACCGCTGACGCCCCCAATGTCCCAGTGTGAAGGTGCCCTAAGCCTCTGCCTCTTTATTAGCCAATTTGTTGTCCGCCTGGGGAATGTATTCTTGGAGTTGGTTGTCTGATAAGCCATCCAATAGTCACCCGACAAGGCTTGTATGGGGGGCTGACAACGCTGCTACTAATTCCAAGGCAATAACTTGCATTAAGGTAAAAAATGTTTAGGTGTCAGTACCCCCCCCCCCCTCACCCACCCTTCTTCTTAACTGAGACCTTATTAGATCCAGCGCCGTGCACGTCTGCGGATCTTTTTTCCTTGCTGGCTTTGTTGGCTTTGTTGGGGCACCAGGAGCCATTGGCTCCCAGTGCTGTCAATCAAAGCCTGTGACGAGGAAGTGTGGGGGCTGGGCCGAGTCCCGCTATCTGTATCGATGGATGCAGCAGAGGGACTCGGGTGCGAGCACACCCAAGTGCCCCCATGAGAAGCGGCTTCCCGTGGGGGCACTGGCCAGAGAGGAGGGGCCAGGAGCGTCAGCGGGGGACCCAAAAAGAGGAGGTTACCGTTTTCTCTATGCGATTCCATTGCACAGAATGGGTAAGTATAGACAGGTTTGTTTTTTTGTTTTTAATAACCTTCGCAACCCCTTTAAACTGACTTGTGGTATTTTTCTCAAAAGTAGTCAATTCACTAAAAAAAAAAAAAAAAAAAAAAAAACGTTATTTACCAAATGCGTTAAATATTTATGTTTGGCGATATTTAGCGCTTAAATTTAGTGTTATTTTTGGCAGATTTTTTTTTTATATGCAGGCTAAGGCCCTGTTCACACTGATGCAACTTTTGAGCACTTGTCGCATCAGAAGTGGCATCCCATTCAGTGCAATGGAACTGATCTAATTGGTGCGGCTCAAGTCAATCCGACTTAGAAAAAAGGTTCCTGCATTTCTTTTGGTCTGGCTTCGGTATGACTTGCATTGACTTCTGTTAAAGAAGTGGCATGCAAGTTGTGCCGAAGTCGCACTGGGATTCGGCTTTAAAGTCGCGTGGAAGTCGCGCTTTTTTAAGTGTGAACCAGGGCTAACACTGCACCAGAAGGCAGGCAGCAATATTGTAAAACTATGAAAATATTCTATTGAGTTTTTATTCACAGAGCAATCTCAAAATGTAACAATTTATTTTCATTCCTGAGCTCAGAGGAAAACTTTCACACTGATACATTGTATACTTTTCATTTCCTGCTCAGTGCAGACTTCCTCTATTATTGTTTTTTTTGTACATTTCTAAAATACTGCCAGCAAACGCCGGGTGATAAATAATCAATGTGTGTGGTTTTTTTCAGTGAATTGACTTTAAAGCGGACCTTCAGTCATTTTTTTCACCTTTCCATCTATTAAATCTTCTGCCCTTGCTGTTTTAACTTTGGATAGTAAAACATTTTGTTTTTCCTGCCAGTAAATACCTTATACAGGCCACTTCCTGTTTCTTGTCTGGTCATTAGCCTTCAGCCACGGAAGGATTTACCCCCCCTTAATGACCGGGCCATTTTTTGCGATACGGAACTACATTGTTTTAACTGACAATTGCGCGGTCGTGCCACGCTGTACCCAAAGAAAATTGACGTCCTTTTTTTTACCCACAAATAGAGCTTTCTTCTGGTGGTATTTGATCATCTCTTCGGTTTATTTTTTGCTCTATAAACAAAAAAAGGAGCGACCAATTTGAAAAAAAAACACAATATTTTTTACTTTTTTGCTATAATAAATATCCCCAATTTAAAAAAAAAAAATGTCTTCCTCAGTTTAGGCCGATATGTATTCTTCTACATATTTTTGGTTAAAAAAAAATCACAATAAGCATATATTGATTAGTTTGCGCAAAAGTTATAGCGTCTACAAAATAGGGGTCAAATTTATGGCTTTGTTTTTTTTTTTACTAGTAATGGCGGCGATCTGCGATTATTATTGGGACTGCGACATTGCGGCAGACAGATCGGACACTTTTGACACTTTTTTGGGACCATTGTCATTCATACAGCGATCAGAGCTAAAAACAGCCACTGATTACTGTAAAAAAATGTCACTGGAGGAGAAGGGGTTAACACAAGGGGGCAATCAAGGAGTTAAATGTTTTCCCTCAGTGTGTTCTAACTGTAGGGAGGATAGGACTGCCTGGGGGAGAAGACCGATTGGTGTTCCTACATACTAGGAACACACGATCTGTCTCCTCTCCCCTGCCAGAACGTGGATGTGTGTGTTTACACACACAGATCCTTGCTCTGGCTCTGTCAGGATCGATCGTGGGGCACGTGCATCGGCTCCTCAGTACAGCTATGGTGATTCCGCAGGGGAGCCATTCTGCTGCCGTTAAACGATGACAGGCGGTTGGCAAGCGGTCAAAATGGATGCAGCCAGACTCAGTGGAGGGAGATTTCTGCAGTATATTTGGCAAGTACAGAACCACAGTATGTATAAAATAATATGCAAAGTGGTTGGAGGGAAGCTGCAGAATGGCAAAGATGTTTTTATTACAAATTATGGAAGCAGATTGCAGTTCCTCTTTAATGATTTAGCTACTTTTTTTTTTTTTACATTGATGAATTGACTTATTATCTCATGCAATATTTGTTTCAATGAGACACGTGACCTTCACATCGTATGCAGTATACTTTAGTGAAGTGACCCCTTAGAGCCATCCAAGGTGGATCACTTTTCAGAGGTATTTGACAGGCAGCTCAGAGGTGATATGTCACCTCCAGGATGCCTGTTTTAACCCTTGAAATCCTGCAGCACCGTGCCACAAGGTTGTGCATTACATACAGTTGTAGAGCAGTTGTGGCACAGCCCCGTTCACTTGAATGGATCGTACTTGGTAGTGGGACTGCCTGCCGAACACGACTTAATTTATGCCACGCCACACTCGCAGCAAGTACTAACATTGGCCATGTTAACTTGTGGCTGGTTGGTCTGGGGGAGGTAGAACTGTGGTTTAACTGCCTAATTTTACCACTTCCTATGTAAACAAGGCTTTAGTGTTGTCAGCCTACAACAGGGAGTGTTGTTACTAACAGGATCTCCAAGTAGGAAAATTTGCAAAAGATTAAAAAAAGATATGCAGCTTACTTAAAGTGGGGTTCCACCCAAAAAACAAAACTACCTGTAAAAATTCTAAAAAAAAAAACAAAAAAACATTTGGATATTTTTTTTTTTTTCACTTACCTCTAAATGCCTGTTGCTAGGTGGGCCCTCGTAGTCTGCCTGTCCCTTAGCCTGGGCTGGTGACATCACTTCCTCCTCGGCACAGGAAGGGCTCCGCTCTGCTCCCTCCCTCCTGTCAATCATCTAGGACCCATTACAGGTCCCAGGTGATTGAGCGGCCAATCACGGCGCACGGCGCCGCTCGCGCATGCGCAGTGGGTGCCAGGCTGTGAAGCCACAGCCTGGCGCCCACAGTTGTAATGCCGGCGCCGACGAGCGGAGGGGGGAGACGAGCGGGGCTTCGATCCCCCGCATCGCTGGACCCAGGGACAGGTGAGCGTCCAATTAAAAGTCAGCAGCTGCAGTATTTGTAGCTGCTGACTTTTAATTTTTTTTTTTTCGGACGGCCCCCCTGGGTGGAACTCCTCTTTAAGACTGTGGATGACACAAAAATAAGTAGAGCAATAAACTAACATGAGGACATTGACATTTTGCAGAATGACCTGAATAAAATAACGGAGTGGGCAGACAAAGGACAAATGAGGTTTAACCACTTCAGCCCCGGACCATTTGGCTGGCCAAAGACCAGAGCACTTTTTGCGATTCGGCACTGCGTCACTTTAACTGACAATTGCGTGGACGTGCGACGTGGCACCCAAACAAAATTTATGTCCTTTTTTTCCCCACAAATAGAGCTTTTTTTGGTGGTATTTGATCACTTCTGCGGTTTTTATTTTTTGCGCTATAAACAAAAAAAGAGTGACAATTTTGAAAAAACGCATTATTTTTTACTTTTTGCTGTAATAAATATCCCCAAAAAATATATAAAAAAGCATTTTTTTTTTCCTCAGTTTAGGCCGATATTTATTCTTCTATAAAAAAAATCACAATAAGCGTATATTGATTGGTTTGCACAAAAGTTATAGCGTTTGCAATATAGGGGATAGTTTTATGGCTATTTTATTGTTATTTTTTTTTTTTTACTAGTAATGGCGGCGATCTGCGATTTTTATAGGGACTGCGACATTATGGCGGACACGTCGGACAATTTTGACACATTTTTGGGACCATTGTCATTTATACAGCGATCAATGGTATAAAAATGCACTGATTACTGTAAAATGTCACTAGCAGGGAAGGGGTTTACACTAGGGGGGCGATCAAGGGGTTGATGTGTTCCCTGTGTGTGTGTTCTAACTGAAGGGGGGAGGGGACTGTGCAGGGGAGATGACAGATCGTCTGTTCTCCCCTCAGAGAACTGCAAACTTTGTGTTTACACACACAGATCCCGGTTCTCGGTGTGCCCCGAGCGATCGCGGGAGCACGGCGAGCACTTGCATCGGCTCTGTGGGTGAGCATGGGGCGCACGCACCTCTGGCGGCGCGCACGCGCCCCCTAGTGGCCGCCTATGGTACTGGCCTACCATGACGGCGATTCGCACAGCCGTGCCATGTTGCTGCAGTACAACTGCGGCGGCTGGTCGGCATGCGGTTAATGTTGGAGAAATGTAAAAAAATGCACTTGGGGGCTAGAAACATAAATGCAAATCATTCACTAGGGGGAGAACCCCTGGGAGAATCAAGACTGGAAAAGGATCTAGGGGTGCTAATAGATGACAGATTGAGTAATAGCATGCGATGTCAAGCTGCAGCGAACAAAGCCGGCAGAATATTAGCATGCATAAAAAAGAGGATATACTCCAGAGATAAAAGTATAATCCTGTCACTTTCTATAACTCCGGTTAGACCTCATCTGGAGTATTCTGTACAGTTCTGGTCACCTGTCCTCAGAAGGGATGTGCTGGAGCTGGAGAGAGTCCAAAGAAGGGCAAGAAAACTAATAAGTGGACTAAGGAGACCTCAATTGCGAGAAGCGGCTGCAAACACTAAATCTATTCTCGCTGGAGAAGCGGCGCTTGAGAGGAGATATGATCTTGATCTACAAATACCTCAATGGGGATCCCAGCATAGGAAATAAACTATTCAGTCCTAGAGAGTGTATGAGGACACGGGGCCACACAATGAGTTTGGTAGAGAAACGGTTTAACCTTAAACTGTGCAGGGGGTTCTTCACTGTCGGGGCAATAAGGATGTGGAACTCTCTTCCACAATTGGTGGTGGCTGGGGGGAGTATGGATATTTTTAATAGACTCTTGGATGTGCATCTTAAAGAACACAACATACATTTTGGGAAATAATTATAGACACTGACACACGTACGCCTACACAGGTTGAACTGGATTAACTATTGTCTTTTTTCAGCCTTACCAACTATGTAACTATGTATGTATATGGTGAGGCATGATGTCAAACACAAGGGAGCATTGTATTTTAGAGTTACATGTACTTTAAACAGTTGTTGTGCTTGTGGATGGCTGTCCTCCTGGGGGGTTTGGCTGTTGAAGTTTTTTCTTCACCTCGTTTTTACATTTGATTGTGATATCCTCTAACTTCTCCAGGGTATCGGACCCTCCAACATTTAGTGATGGCCAATTTAGACCTGTAAGTATGGACACAACGTGCTCCTCCTGCTTCTTCTGTGTTTGTTTTTTTATGGTGTCCTCGGTGACCTGAAGCAAAATGTCTTCATATCTCTTTGTATATCGCTTTGATTTTGAATTGTATATACACAAACTAACACCTATTGCCGATAAGAACAATAAAAGACCAGTTATCTGTAAAAAAAAAAAAAAAGAACAAAGCACTGAAATAAACCTCATCTTCTGTAGGGTATTGAAGAGTCACGAGGCAAAAACACAAATCCCATTTCTCAGCAGATCAATGTTCTTACCCCCAGCTGTGTCCAGCCTTCATCAGCACCATGTTTCCACATGCATAATATGTAAAATCTGATAAATGTCCTTATCATGTACAGAGGATAAAGGGGACTAAAGAGACAATCATATGAGATGCATATGAAACACAATAAGGCAGTATTTTTCATGCTTTTCCTCTTTTCGGAGAAGGCTAATCTAGGCTAAGCTTTAATAAGGTTGGTGATCAAATAATGTTTTATACTGAGTTTGCGAATATATTTATGTACATCTAGGGGCGGACTGACCATTGAGCCACTCGGGCACTGCCCGAGGGCCCTGGGCAACTAGGGGGCCCCATCAGGGTTGCCAGCCTCAGTAAAAGCAAGGACAGTATGGACCAGGGACAGCCAATAGACAGTATGGACCAGGGACAGCCAATAGACAGTATGGACCAGGGGCAGCCAATAGACAGTATGGACCAGGGACAGCCAATAGACAGTATGGACCAGGGACAGCCAATAGACAGTATGGACCAGGGACAGCCAATAGACAGTATGGACCAGGGACAGCCAATAGAAACATGTCTGTGTATACTGTGTGTACATGTATGTGTATACTGTGTGTGTATATATACTATGTGACCCCATAATCTCTGATTGCCTGGGGGCCCCATAATCTCCTATTGCCCGGGGGCCCCATGAGTTGTCAGTCCACCCCTGTGTACATCCATATCGGTCTGAAACTTGTTCAGCCTCTTAGGCGGAGCAAATTTCAGACCCCTATCATAGAACCAACTTTTCTGAATCAGTAAAAATTTTAGAGCTTAAAAATTGTAGTACTTGTTCTCTTTGCATCCTTTTTCTTTTTTTATTGTATCCTCCTTTCCCCTCTAGTTCCTCTTTTTGTTCGACCAGTCTCTTTTTTACGTTGACTGGGTCTGGGAAAATCCCAATTCTGACAACCCTGGTTGTTGGGGCCGGACTTATTGTATTGATCCCCTTCATTTCTTCCATAGGAATTGTGAGAGTTATATGGAACACCTTGGCGATTTCCATCTAAAATTGTAAAGTGCTGTGTAAACTGTCGAGGCAATATAAATCCTGTATAATAATATTAATTTGTTGTTCTGCAGCTAATTTCCTCTGCCATTCAAAAACATTATTTGTTGATATGGTAAAGCGAAATTTTACTTGGGCATACATGGTAATAAATGACTTTTTGACCACCAATGGAGTCTATGGACCCCATGGGCTAAAAATAGTTAATCGTTGAAAAATCGTTAACTGCTGAAACCATTAAAGTGGTTGTATACCTTTATTTTTCACTTTTACCTACAGGTAAGCCTATAATAAGGCTTACCTGTAGGTAAAAAAAATATCTCCTAAACCTGTAAGGTTTAGGAGATATTCCCCTCGCAATGAGCCGCTGACTGCAGCGGCGCATGCGCACAGGGGACTCTCGGCTGACAGCCCGGCAAACTCCGGAGCTTGCCGGGCAGAAGTCTCCTGCGCGCATGCGCGGGAGTGACGACATCGCGGCTCCGGCCACTCACAGCGCCGGAGCCACGATACCCGGAAGACACGCCGAGGGGAGGTGTCAGCTCCCTCGGCGTGGACCAGGTGAGATGCCGGCGCCTCGTTCTAAGGTAAGTATCTCATAATGAGCTAGTATGCGGTGCATACTAGCTCATTATGCCTTTTCCCTTGCAGGTGTAAAAAAAAAAAAAAAGACAGCGGGTATACAACCGCTTTAAGAGTTTAATAACATTATATGATTTGCCAAGTATTTCTTGCTCTTTGTCTATTACACCTGACCAGACCATCTGATCGACATAATGTCGAAATGCTCTACTGTTCTAAAGTTTTATTATCTTAACCCTTTATTTTATTGTTTTAGTGCTTTTGTGTTTTCATTCCGTTTTATGCTCCTGGCGTTTTTCGTCTGGACTGTTGTTTATATTCTGTGTAACATGTACTACATATATAAGTATATAGGAGCCAATTTCCGGTTCCCTAAAGTTTTATGTTTTGATCACCCCCTTGGGTTACTACATACTCATTCTTTGTTGTAATGTGTGATATTATACTTCTTCAATAAAAACTAATGAAACAGAAAAACATTTTTTTTTGTCTGGTAATCACCCAGGTCTCTATTGTATTTCTTCCTTTTTTATTTTTTTTTTTACCCCCCCCCCCTTAATGACCAGTCCATTGTTTTTCGATACGGCACTGCATCGCTTTAACTGACAACGGTCGTGCAACGTTGTACCCAAACACAATTTATGTGCTTTTTTTTCCCACAAATAGAACTTTATTTTGGTGGTATTTGCTCACCTATGCGGGTTTTTATTTTTTGTGCTATAAACAAAAAAGCGTCAATTTTGAAAAAACGTAATATTTTTTACTTTTTGCTAAAATAAATATCCAAAAAACCTAAAAAAAAACTAATTTCTTCATCGGTTTAGGCCAATATGTATTCTTCTACATATTTTTGGTAAAAAAATTGCAATAAGCGTATATTGATTGGTTTGCGCAAAAGTTATAGTGTCTACAAAATAGGGGATAGTTTTATGGCATTTTTATTATTATTTTTTTTTACTAGTAATGACAGTGATCATCGATTTTTAGCGGGACTGCGATATTGCAGCAGACAGATTGGACACTTTTGACACTTTTTTTAGGACCATTGACATTTATACAGCGATCAGAGCTAAAAACAGCCACTGATTACTGTATAAATGTCACTGGCAGGCAGGGAAGGAGTTAACACTAGGGGGCGATCAAGGGGTTAAGTGTGTTCTCTGGGAGGTGTTTCCAATTGTGGGGGGAGGGGACTGACTGGAGGAGTAGAAAGATCGCTATTCCTGATCACTAGGAACAGACGATCTTTCTGTACTTCCCTGACAGAACAGGGATCTGTTTGTTTACATTGACAGATTCCCGCTCTGGTTCTCTCAGGAGCGATCGCAGGTGGCCGGCAAACATCGTTTAGATTCATTTAAATTCGGTACTATTCTAATTGGGAAATTCAGATACAATAGATGCAATTCATGCTGATTCCAGCAGGGGCCGTTTTTTACTTTGTGAGATGTGGCCCCATTTAAGAAATCTCCACACTTCCTGTTAGGCCCTCATTTAAATTCCTGTAATTGAGGGTTTTTTTTGGCGTCCTTTTTGGGAACCTTCGCGCTGGGTGGAGCGACGTGCTGACCTCAGCACGTACGCAATTCTCAGAGGAACGGGCTGCTGTTCGGAGCCAGCCAGCTTTTTACCACATGCGTGTTTTTAAAGTATTTGATGTAAGTGCATTCATTATATTTACAATAAATATGTCAAGGATTTTATGCTATGGCAAGTTTTATCTCTTCTTGGGGATTCTATATGATCGAGTTCCTTTAAAGTGGCAGATTTCCTATCTACATCCATAAGTTTCCTGGATGGGTAAGGCTGGGTTCACACTGGTGTGAATTGGATGCGGGTTTCCCCCATATCCAATTCGCATAGCAGGAGATTGTGACCGGCTCTCTGTGGAGCCGGTTCACATATCTCTGACGCAGCACCGGTGCGAATCGCATAGAAGTCCTGTGCGTCTTTTAGGTTGCTTCAGGTCCGAATTCAGCCCAAAAATCGGGCTGAAACAGTGAATGGAGACACGCCAGACTCCTGCTGGGAGCTGCTGTGTGTTTTCAGTGTGAACCCAGACAGGAGATAGAGAGATACAAAAGTAACATTGTTTATAAGCGTTGATCAGAACAAGAGATAGAGAGATGCAAAGTAACATTGTTTATAAACATTGATCAGACGGGAGATAGAGAGATACAAAGTAACATTGTTTATAAACATTGATCAGACGGGAGATAGAGAGATACAAAGTAACATTGTTTATAAACATTGATCAGACGGGAGATAGAGAGATACAAAAGTAATATTGTTTATAAACGTTGATCAGAACAGGAGATAGAGAGATACAAAGTAACATTGTTTATAAACATTGATCAGACGGGAGATAGAGAGACAAAGTGGGAGATTTGCTAAAACTGGAGCACATCTGGTGCAGCTCTGCATAGTAACCAATCAGCTTTGAGGTTTTAGTGTCAAAACTTAATTGAACAAGCTGAAGTTAGAAACTGAATGGTTATTATGCAGAGCTGCAACAGATTCTGTGTGCTCCAATCTTAGTAACTCAACTTCATTGTATAAATAATGAAGAAACTCCTGCGCTGTCAGAAATACCTATGCTAAGGGGCACTGCTGCAACACCTAATGCCGCGTACACACGGTCGGACTTTTCGTCTACAAAAGTCAGACAGCCTGTCCGACAGACTTCCGGCAGACTTTCGACGGACTTGCGGCAGACTTTCTAACGAACGGACTTGCCTACACACGATCACACAAAAGTCCGTCGAATTCTTACGTGATGACGTACACCGGACTAAAATAAGGAAGTTCATAGCCAGTAGCCAATAGGTGCCCTAGCGTGGCTTTTTGTCCGTCGGACTAGCACACAGACGAGCGGATTTCGGGGTCCGTCGTAGTTACGAAGTAAAGATTTGAAGCATGTTTCAAATCTAAAGTACGTCGGATTTGAGGCTAAAAAAGTATGTTGAAAGTCCGGAGAAGCCCACACACGATCGGATTACCAGCCAGCTTTAGTCCGTCAGCGTCCGTTGGACTTTTGTAGACGAAAAGTCCGACCGTGTGTACGCGGCATAAATGGCTGATCCAAACAGACAAAAGTGGTGTGAATAAAGTAAGTGGTGATTGCACTGTGATAAGAGGGGAAGGAAGGAGGAGGGAGGGGAAGGGGCTAGCTCAAATGTATAGAGAGGTGAATGAAAAATGAAAAAATGATAAAGGTATAATGAGCATGAGGGCTAGTATCATACTAGCACATAAAAAATATCATGTAAATACTGAAACAGAAGAAAAGAAAAATCTCAGTGCAAAAGGGCTAGTACCATACTAGCACATATGTGGTAACTCAGCAAATACTTATCAAAAGATAAAACTCAGTGCAAAAGGGCTAGTATCATACTAGCACATATGTAGTAACTCAGCAAATACTTAATGGTGACTCCAAGTAAATAAGTAAATGGTGAACAGTCCCACCGCCTTGTAGTACAAAGTGCTCAAACAATGAGCCATCAGTTCCAAAAAGGCAAGTCCACAAGCCACAGGGAAGGGAAACAAAGTCTTCAGTGGGGACATCTCTGTGCTCGCAAGCAGCTCACCTTATGATACTAGCCCTCATGCTCATTATACCTTTATATTTTTTTCATTTTTCATTAACCTCTCTATACATTTGAGCTAGCCTCAACTTCATTGTATTTATTATTTGTAGCACCTTTTAGATAAAGCAATTAGTGGAATTTTTATATGCCTTTCCATTGTATTGTGTAAGAAGAATAGAAGCAGCAAGAGTAAGAGGTGAGACATTTTACCTGGGATATCTGTACAACGTTATAATCGTATAGCTTGGAGCAGTCCGGTAGAGGCTTTGTACAGCTGTTGGCTTTTGCACTTGCTGAATTCACCAGACAAGCCAAGTATCTTCCATCTGTTAATACAATCAGGATCCAAAGGAAAAAGGCTTTATAGTCATTTAACCAAATCCTACAAGTGTCGCACCGACTCGGAGGGCTTTCTTTGATTTTCACATTTCCTGCAGGAGGCACGTTTTTATCCCCATCCTGTCCATCGCCTGTATTATGATCTGCTGTACTCGGTTTGTCTTCTTTCTTCTTACAGCACATCTCTGAAGAGCTGAAGTAGCACGCCACAACCAGCACAATGGCAGCCGGTATGATGAGAAATGCCAAACTGTACGAAATAGCGATGATCCATGATCGTTCTCGGGGCACACAAACTCCAGGTCCATGATTTTCTCCAAAAACAAAAGGACCAGAGCGAGAACCGAGGTTTTAACAATGACAAAATTTTTGATGATGAATTCGGTTAAGTTCGGCATTTTGCCTCTTTTAGGGAAATTCATTGCGAGCGTTGGGTTTAGGCTGCGCACACCAGATGAGCGTGTGAAGTGCACCTGCAGAAGAAGTTTGAGGTTTTGTTCACTTCTGTGAAATCTACTTTCACTTTTGTATAGTATTGACTCTAGAGGACCATCAGCAGGATGCAAGAATAGTCAGGAAATAGAGAACTGCAGTGAGTATAGAAATCAATCACCTCCCTTTAAAATAATCACATTTTGTTGCTTTGCAGCCTGAAATGAAGACAGACACAGTTTTTGTTTTATCCAGGTGTATTTACTAGTGAAACTTATAACATCCAATCAAAAGATATAAACACCAATATTGTAATAAAAAATAAATAAAAAACAGAATCAATGAGTTGGAAAAAGGATCACCCCCCCCCCCCCCCCCCCTGTGTATTTTGTTGGACCACCTTTTGCTTTATTCCAGCCTTTAGGGATTTGTCTCTACTAACTTTGCACATCTAGACAATATGTGCCCGCTCTTCTTTGTAGAACAGCTCAAGTTCCGTTAAATTTGATGGTTACCAGTTGTGGACGGCAGTCTTCAATCACTCCACAGATTTTCAATGGGGTTTAGGTCTGGGCTCTGACTAGGCCATGTAGGGACATTCCTCCCCTTCTCCACCAACCTCTGTGTGCTCATTGTTGCTGTGTGCTTTGGGTCATTGTCATGTTGGACGGTAAACTTTCTTCCCATCATAGGCATGCACATAGGGTGTGTTGGATGTGCCTGGGCACACCCTATTCACTCTGTGCGGTGCTGAATCCCCCTGCTCCCCCCCCCCCATCTCCCCCTGCAGTGCTGCCAGCTTCCCTCCTTTCCTCTCCCACCCGCTGCTGCGGGGGGATGTGTCAGGATGGATGAATGAATGAACACAGTGTGTGATCTGTACCGATCACTCTTGTGTTCATTCTTAACTCATGCATAGTAAACTATGTTTACTATGCTTTAGTTTGCAAATGAACAGGAAGCCTCTCAGCACAGAGCACTTCCCATTCATTCACTGCCCAGTGCAGCTGAGGTTGTAGAAAAAGGGACTGGGGAAGCTTTGTCCTCAGTCACTTTTTCTCAGTTTATTATTAATATTATTATACAGGATTTATATAGCGCCAACAGTTTACGCAGCGCTTTACAATATAAAAGGGAGACAACACAGTTATAATACAATAAAATACAAGAGGATTAAGAGGTTACAATCTAATAGGGTGGGGCAGGTGGTACAAAGGGTTGTAACTGTGGGGAATGAGCTGATGGAAGTGATAAAAGATTAGTTAGAGATGTGATCGACTTTCCTGAAGATGAGTTTTCAGGGATTGCCTGAAGGTAGCAAGAGTGGGGGATAGCCGAATAGATGGAGGTAGCGAGTTCCAGAGGATGGGAGAGGCTCTGGAGAAATCCTGGAGACGAGCATGAGAGGAGGAGATGAGAGAGCTTGAGAGTAGGAGGTCATGAGAAGAGCGGAGAGGTCGATTTGGGTGATATTTGGAGACAAGATTAGTGATGTAGCTCGGGGCAGAGTTGTGAATGGCTTTGTATGTTGTGGTTAGTATTTTGAATTTAATTTGCTGGGTGATTGGGAGCCAGTGTAGGGATTGGAGTAGAGGGTTGGCATACACTGATTGGGAGCCAATGTAGGGATTGGAGGAAAGGGTGGCAGACACTGATTGGGAGCCAATGTAGGGATTGGAGTAGAGGGGTGGCAGACACTGAGTGGAGACCAGTGTAGGGATTGGAGGAGAGGGTTGGCAGACACTGAATGGAGACCAGTGTAGGGATTGGAGGAGAGGGTTGGCAGACACTGAGTGGAGACCAGTGTAGGGATTGGAGGAGAGGGTTGGCAGACACTGAATGGAGACCAGTGTAGGGATTGGAGTAGAGGGTTGGCAGACACTGATTGGGAGCCAATGTAGGGATTGGAGGAGAGGGGTGGCAGACACTGATTGGGAGCCAATGTAGGGATTGGAGTAGAGGGGTGGCAGACACTGAGTGGAGACCAGTGTAGGGATTGGAGGAGAGGGTTGGCAGACACTGAATGGAGACCAGTGTAGGGATTGGAGGAGAGGGTTGGCAGACACTGAGTGGAGACCAGTGTAGGGATTGGAGGAGAGGGTTGGCAGACACTGAATGGAGACCAGTGTAGGGATTGGAGGAGAGGGTTGGCAGACACTGAGTGGAGACCAGTGTAGGGATTGGAGGAGAGGGTTGGCAGACACTGAATGGAGACCAGTGTAGGGATTGGAGGAGAGGGTTGGCAGACACTGAATGGAGACCAGTGTAGGGATTGGAGGAGAGGGTTGGCAGACACTGAATGGAGACCAGTGTAGGGATTGGAGGAGAGGGTTGGCAGACACTGAATGGAGACCAGTGTAGGGATTGGAGGAGAGGGTTGGCAGACACTGAATGGAGACCAGTGTAGGGATTGGAGGAGAGGGTTGGCAGACACTGAATGGAGACCAGTGTAGGGATTGGAGGAGAGGGTTGGCAGACACTGAATGGAGACCAGTGTAGGGATTGGAGGAGAGGGTTGGCAGACACTGAATGGAGACCAGTGTAGGGATTGGAGGAGAGGGTTGGCAGACACTGAATGGAGACCAGTGTAGGGATTGGAGGAGAGGGTTGGCAGACACTGAATGGAGACCAGTGTAGGGATTGGAGTAGAGGGTTGGCAGACACTGAGCGGTTGGTAAGGTGGATAAGTCTGGCAGCAGCATTCATGATAGACTGAAAAGGGGAGGAGCCTATGGAGAGGCAGGCCAATGAGAAGGGAGTTGCAATAGTCAAGGCGAGAGATAACAAGGGAGTGAATGAGGAGCTTGGTGGTTTCATTTGATAAAAAGGGGCGAATTTTAGAGATGTTACGGAGGTGAATTCTACAAACTGTTTAGACCCTTAATATTTCACCAAAGCCCCCAGCAGAGCTCCTAAAAAAATATTGTAAAAAAATGTAAAAAGTTAGATTGCAAAAAAATAATAAAAATAAAAAACGACTGACACCAATCCCTGCTCTACTGACAGCGCCCACTGCTCTGCTGATCTACACTCATGTGTGTTTATGCTCTGGGGTGCACACAGGGGAGGGCTGGCAGCCTTAAGCCTGGGGGGCAAGTCCAGTCGAGTGGCCCCATGTACCACCGAATCAGCTCACCATCCATGCCCACCGGGTTTTATAACGGATATTGATGTTATGAAGCAAGACAAATATGACACAGCAATGAAAGCATGACCCCGATCTTGGTAAAGAGCGGATGACGCGGCTCTTTAACCATGTGATTAGCTGTGTCCAATAACAGCCAATCACGTGAATGAGAGCATGTGAGGAGAGCCGATCAGCGGCATCTCCTCGCAGGGGAGACTGCACAGATAATTAGGGCACTGATTACCGTGCCACCCTAGCAGTGCCCAGCAAGTGACACCAATCAGTGCCCATCAGTGACACCAATCAGTGCCCATTAGTGACACAAATCAGTGCCCATCAGTGACACCAATCAGTGCTGCCTTTCAGTGCCCATCAGTGCCACCCATTAATGCCCATCATTGCCACCCATCAGTGCCCAACAGTACCGCCCATAAGTTCCGCTTATCGGTGCCACCTATCAGTGCCGCCCATCAGTGCCACCACCTATCAGTGCCGCCCATCATTGCCCCCTATCAGTGAACTTCAGTGAATGAGAAAAATTACTTACAGTGCCTTGAAAAAGTATTCACACCCCTTGAAATGTTCCACATTTTGTCATGTTACAACCAGAAACATAAATGTATTTTATTGGGATTTTATGTGATAGACCAACAAGTGGCACATAATTGTGAAGTGAAAGGAAAATGATAAATGATACAAATAAATAAGTGAAAAGTGTGGGGGGGCATTTGTATGGCGCCCCCCGCAGTCAATACTTTGTAGAACCCCCTTTCTCTACAAGTCTTTTTGGGGGTGTCTCTACCAGCTTTGTACATCTAGAGAGGGACATTTTTGCCCATTCTTCTTCTTTGTAAAATATCTCAAGCTCTGTCAGATTGGATGGAGAACGTCTGTGAACAGCAATTTTCAGGTCTTGCCACAGATTCTCAATGTGATTTAGGTCTGGACTGTGACTGGGCCATTCTAACACATGAATATGCTTTGATCTAAACCATCCCATTGTAGCTCTGGCTGGATGTTTCGGGTCGTTGTCCTGCTGGAAGGTGAACCTTCGCCCCAGTCTCGTCTTTTTCAGACTCTAAAGCCTCGTACACACGATCGGACTTCCATCGGACTTTTCCATGGATTTTTGCTCAAAGTGCATTGTCCGTGAACTTGTTCTGCATACACACAGCAGAACATTTTCAGCCAACATTCATGAAGCCACATGGTCTTTCAGCTCTTTAGCGCCACCCTTTGGGCAACTTCTGCTATTGTCTGATGTTTAGCATTGGTTCGGACCACACGTGTTTGTACTTTGGATTTTAGTCTGACGGATTTGTGTACACACGATCAGATAATCCGACAGGACACATTTGTTGTCGAACAATTTGAGAGCATGCACAGCCAACATTTGTTGTCGGAAATAACGACAACAATTGTCCGATGGAGCATACAGACGGTCGGATTGTGCGACAAAACACATCCGTCGGACAATTGTTGTTGGAATATCTGATCGCGTTTACGGGCCTTAACAGGTTTTCTTCTAAAGGCCTGTACACACGATCGATATTCCGACAACAATTGTCCGATGGAGCGTACAAACGGTCTGATTACCCGACAAAACCCTGCCATCACACATTTGTTGTCGGAAAATCCAATCGTGTGTACAAGGCTATACTATTTCCATTTTCGGATGATGAATTGAACAGAGCTCTGTGAGATGTTCAAAGCTTGGGATATTGTTTTATAACCTAACCCTGCTTTATACTTCTCCACAACTTTATCCCTGACCTGTCTGGTGTGTTCCTTGGCCTTCATGATGCTGTTTGTTCACTAAGGTTCTCTAACAAACCTCTGAGGGCTTCACAGAACAGCTGTATTTATACTGAGATTAAAATACACACAGGTGGACCCTATTTACTAATTAGGTAATTTCTGAAGGCAATTAGTTCCACTAGATTTTATTTAGGGGTATCGGAGTAAAGGGGGCTGAATACAGATGCACGCCACACTTTTCACATATTTATTTTTATCATTTATCATTTTCCTTCCACTTCACAATTATGTGCCACTTTGTGTTGGTCTATCACAGAAAATACATTTACGTTTTTGGTTGTAACATAACAAAATGTGCAAAATTTCAAGGGGTATGAATACTTTTTCAAGGCACTGTATGTATCAAAAAAAATCGGTCTTTTTCATATTTTAGCAAAAAATAAAACCCCCCAGTTGTGATTAAATACCACCAAAACGAAAACTCCATTTGTGTGAAAAAAAAGTACAACAATGTAACATGGGTACAGTGTTGCTTGACCGCGCTATTGTCATTCAGAGCCTAGGTTCACACAGACATCAGGAATGAAATTGAGCGAGTTCAGCTGAACTATTGGACGATTTCATACTCGCAGGTCAGTCCCGACTTTGCGGTGCGATTTCAGAGACATCTGTGCGGGTTCCTGTACAGATGTCTATTGAAATCGCACTCAGAATGTTGCCAAAACTCTGCAAGATGGAACACACACACTCACTCTCAGCCCTGTGACAGCAGCTGCAGCTGAGCACGGGATGGAGGGATCTCTGTGTTCTTAGCACAGCACAAGCCGATCAGTGTGTGCCGGTCAATCAATGTCCACCGGCACCCGCTGATTGGCCAAGATGATGAGAGAACAAAGCTCTGCCTATGTAAACAAGGCAGAGCTCCGTCCTGACAGCGGGGATGTGCTGGATTTTTTTTTCCCTGCAAAGCACATCCCTCAGTAAAAGCAGAACACAGTACACATAAACACTGGCTAGGCACACATTTAACACTTTAACATTTTAAGGGGAACCCCCTACGCTGAAAAAACGGTGTGGGGGTCCCCCCCAAAATCCATACCAGACCCTTATCCGAGCACGCAGCCCGGCCAGTCAGGAAAGGGGGTGGGGACGAGCTAGCGGAGTAGAGGGTTGGCGCCGCATACCCTCAACATGGGGGGTGGGCGCTTTGGGGCAGGGGGGGCACCCCAAAGCACCTTGTCCCCATGTTGATGAGGACAAGGGCCTCTTCCCGACAACCCTGGCCATTGGTTGTTGGGGTCTGCGGGCGGAGGGCTTATCAGAATCCGGGAGCCCCCTTTAACTCCCTATGGGAATGAGTATGAGGTACCCCTACCCTTTGACCTGGGGGAAAAAGTGTCAATAAAAAAAACACACTAGACAGGTTTTTAAAGTAATTTATTAGTCAGCTCCGGGGGTCTTCTTCCAACTTCGGGGGTCTTCTTCCGACTTCGGGGGTCTTCTTCCGACTTCTCCGCTCTCTCTGGCCTCTTCTCCCTTGTCCAGTTCTTCTCCTGCTCTCCGGCCTCTTCTCCCAGTGTCTGGTTCTTCACTCGCTCACCGGTTCTTCTGCCGTCTCCTCTGCTATCTTCTGCTCTTTTGCCGCTCTTTTGCTAGCGGTGGCCCGGTCTTCTCCGTCGTCTTGTTCCCTCTTCTCTTCTTCCGATGTTGACACAACGCTCTCTCCCGCTGTAATGCCGTGTGCGAGGTGCGCAATGACTTATATAGGCATGGGGCGTGGTTACCGGGTGATGTCACCTGGTGACCCCGCCCCCTTATGACATCACAGTCCCATCATGCCCCATCCCAACACCGTTAAAGTCTATGGGACACGAACATAAAAAATCAAAAGTGCTAATTTTAAAGGCTTATATGCATGGTATTGTCTTAAAAATTGTTTGGGGACCCGGGTCCTGCCCCAGGGGACATGTATCAATAGAAAAAAAAAGTTTTAAAAATGGCCGTTTTTTCAGGAGCAGTGATTTTAATAATGCTTAAAGTAAAACAATCAAAGTGTAATATTCCTTTAAATTTCATACCTGGAGGTGTCTATAGTATGCCTGTAAACATCACTTCCGGATTGTCGTGGAGATCACGCCATTGACGCATTTCATCACTTCCGACTTCAACTGAGGGACGCCCTCACCATGGCTGTTTGCTTGACGCTCATGTTAATTAACATATCATCAGGTATAAAGGTATTCACGCGCTACTAAGGGGCAGTTGAATGTCAGCTGGGAAAAGGAAGAAAATGGATCAACTGCTGCAAAACACTGGGAGGTAAAAACCACAACCTGAGTGAAATGAGTATAGAAAAGATAGTGCTGAGCTGTTGGTAATAGATGTGAAAAATGTCCACTAGATAGAATGCAAAGAATAAATAAATAAACAATAATAATGACAATGGTATGATGCAATAAATAGATGAACAATAGTAATGGAAATGGTATAAGTGCATGTGTAGTGCAAGTGACAAACAATATGCGACTCCTGGGTGTACTCAAGTACTAAAAGGGATCTGCTGCAAAATGACAAAACACTTCTTATAAGGTGCATCAGGTACAAATCATAAATATACCTGTTCATACAGACAAGCGGGGATATAATGCAAAAAAAATCCCAGAAATGCCACAGCGTGCAATGCAAATGTGCATGGGTGAATGTGATGAATCTCAGAATGTGACAAAATTGTCAAAAGTCCAAAGTGAACAATCACACATAAAGTGGTGGGTGTGAGGTGATGGTTCTTCGGTGCTTGCCACTAAGGTGAATAGATGGCCTCTTACCTCACTGCTGTGAGGTTACAGCATGTAAATTATACCTGAAGGGATCGAGCGTGGTCCTGCCTGGATGGTCCCTTGTAGGATGTGGTTATGGTTCCTGGGTCTAAGAGACGGCTATCACGTTTGTGGAAAAAAATGTGTCTCCAAATGCCGTGCATGTGTGATAGCAGGGGGGAGAGATAAAGGAATCCCAGGATAGTGTAAAAAGCTTGAACAAGGTGGTGTTTATTACATATAACATTTATTACATATAACATATAACGTTGGGTACTCACATTACAGATGTAAACAGTGCATATTAAACCACGAGCGCTGAGCTCGCCTGCGTCACTTCTGGAGCCTAATCGTCTCTACGCGTATCGTCAGCGATCACGTGACTTCATCAGAGGATGAGTAATAGGCTTAGGAAGTGTCCTTATATTCATATATAGCAATACTAATTACAGTGGCCATTTTCCTGTAGTCTGATAGCCGGAAGTAGATGGCAGCCATTTTATGATAGATCTGTGTGTGGCGCTGGGCGTGGCCATTTTGTTGGTGGTGTAGTGGACGGATTTTATCTCCACATGCACACATAAGTCCTACACCATTGAGCCCTTCATCACATGCTCCACCACGGGAGTAGTTTACTTGCTGCAGTGCCCGTGTGGCCTGCAATATGTGGGGCGTACCAAAAGACCCCTGCAGGTGAGACTTAACGAGCATATTAATAATATCAGGAGAGGGTTCACAAAACACTCTGTGTCAAAACATTACCTGACAGCTCACCGTCGAGACCCCACAGGCACCATTTTTTTGGGGATAGACAAGTTTAAACCCCATTGGAGGGGGAGTGTTCTGGTACGTAGCATCTCTAAATTAGAGATGGCCGGGGTTCATAAGTTTAAGTCTTATACCCCTTTCGGTCTTAACATCGATGTAGATGTTAACGCCTTTATAGACAACTCTTAGGGAGTAAAGGTTTTTTGTTACCACTAGTTACTTTTTTACTGTTTTATTTCCCTTTTCTCAAAAGATTTTTAATTTGTCCTAATGACATATGCTGTTTTTTATGATTAGTTGGTCTGAAGTGCCCTCTCATTTCAGGGAAACGGTCTATTAATATATATGAGAGAAACACCCTATATATGTGTTTATGTTTATTGCTGAGCTTTTGACCCATATTTAGAATTTTTTATTTTTTAAAAATTTTTATTTTGTCATAAAAATAAAATTGTTTATAATTTCCATATATTTTTTAATTTATTTTTTTTTTTTTTTACTTTTTATTCTTATTTTTATTTTTATTTTTATTATTTATTTTTTTATTTTTTATTTTTTATTTTTTTATTTTTATTTTTTATTTTTTATTTTATTTTTATTTTTTTTATTTATTTATTTATTTATTTTTATTTTTTTTATTTTATTTATATTTATTTTTATTTTTATTTATTTATATTTATTTATATCTATTTTTATTTTTATTTTTTTATTTTTATTTTTATTTTTAATTTTTGATAAATATTTTTTCACATCTGAGGTCAATACTAATAATTTTTGTGCACTTGTTTCTATTATAGAGACACGTGCGCTTAATAAATATTATTTTTGTATACTTGCAGCCCTGCAACTTTAAGGGGACTGCATCTATTTTCATTAATATCATTTTTTTCTTCCTTGTTTGGTTTCAATCAACCAATCCAGTGCAGTAGTAGTTCTGCAATCCTTTGGCCACATATGTTTGGTTTTGACAGTCCTGGCAAAGATGTTTCATATACCTTCTTTTTGCCCTGAATATCCATCACTAAGGCAACGTTGTATCTATATTTTTATCTTTGCCCATACTGTTTCCCTTAGACAAGATGGCGCTTCTATTCTGTTGTGTTAATGAGATGTTGTTAAGGTGTCTATTTAAGCGGTGCGTCAGGACGCTGCTCACATCCCGTGACCACGTCCTGTTGTGACGAAACGACGTAGGGAGGAGAAGCTACGTCCCGACGACACCGCGATTCTCATACCCGGAAGACACGGGTTACCTTGGAGCCGGCCGCCTTTTTTCTACACGCTTTTAAACTGCAATGTGTCTGTAAGTGCAACTTATATTTTTTATTCAATAAAACGCTGGATTTTATGCTATGTGGAGCACTTTGTTTTTTGCATGGTGATATTCCCATATCTGCTGATGCTGGTTGGAGAGAGTCCCTGGAGTTGGACGCTGAGTGCCTGGTTCAAAGATCCCTGGCTGGGGTTGCAGCCACCCGCCCCCTTAGGTCTCCTGTAATTAAGAGACCAATTTTATCTGGTAAGAGGCAGCTATTTTCTAAGAGGTGGAGGTCTGTCTACGCACTCTAGTTTCATCACAGCAAGATTCTGTTACAATAATTCACAGAGCACTTGGAGACAAGCCATATTTCATGCATGTTAATTTACACGGATGGACTTTAATTAATTTATTTTTTTAGCCATGGAATTTTTTTGGGTCTACTTTTTTCCTTTATTTATTTTGGTTTAGTTTTTACAGTCACAAATTTGTCACAGCATTATTTCATTATTATTTGAGATATTGTCCTGTTATCGATTGTGTCACTTAATATTGATTTTTTATACGGACATAGTTATTTTTATCTGTGTCCCATCCATTTATATCACTTCTAGCTTTGTTTATTTGTATAGTGCATGTTTTCATTACTTAGCACTCCTTTATAATTTATTTACTTACTGACCACCATTCACCCTCATATTTCTATGAGGTTTTTTAGGCATTAGCCTGTTGTCACGTTTAGTCCTTAGCGCGACTTTTTGATTTTTATATGGTTTATGGTTTACTACTTTTTAGTCGCAGCTCATACCAATTAGTGTAAGCGCAATTTTTGCTTTTTACTTCTTATAAGGTGCATCAGGTACAAATCATAAATATACCTGTTCATACAGACAAGCGGGGATATAATGCAAAAAAAATCCCAGAAATGCCACAGCGTGCAATGCAAATGTGCATGGGTGAATGTGATGAATCTCAGAATGTGACAAAATTGTCAAAAGTCCAAAGTGAACAATCACACATAAAGTGGTGGGTGTGAGGTGATGGTTCTTCGGTGCTTGCCACTAAGGTGAATAGATGGCCTCTTACCTCACTGCTGTGAGGTTACAGCATGTAAATTATACCTGAAGGGATCGAGCGTGGTCCTGCCTGGATGGTCCCTTGTAGGATGTGGTTATGGTTCCTGGGTCTAAGAGACGGCTATCACGTTTGTGGAAAAAAATGTGTCTCCAAATGCCGTGCATGTGTGATAGCAGGGGGGAGAGATAAAGGAATCCCAGGATAGTGTAAAAAGCTTGAACAAGGTGGCGTTTATTACATATAACATTTATTACATATAACATATAACGTTGGGTACTCACATTACAGATGTAAACAGTGCATATTAAACCACGAGCGCTGAGCTCGCCTGCGTCACTTCTGGAGCCTAATCGTCTCTACGCGTATCGTCAGCGATCACGTGACTTCATCAGAGGATGAGTAATAGGCTTAGGAAGTGTCCTTATATTCATATATAGCAATACTAATTACAGTGGCCATTTTCCTGTAGTCTGATAGCCGGAAGTAGATGGCAGCCATTTTATGATAGATCTGTGTGTGGCGCTGGGCGTGGCCATTTTGTTGGTGGTGTAGTGGACATGCCCACAATGGACGGCTGATATGCTAAATGGTGAACGGGTCAAACGGAGTGAATAGACAAATTTAACCCATTAAAAATACCAGATGAAAAGCAAGGGGGAATAGGGAGGGGTGTGCAAAAACTGTAAAATCACGGACTCCAAAGAAAGGTCACATGGATGGCATAGGATGAAGGTGTGTGTCCGCATGACATAATAACATATGTGCATGGATAAAAACGCATGAAACAACTAAGTGGCTAAAATGGAATACCATAAATAGCTAAAAAAAATGTAATTAAAAAAAATATATATAAGAATAAAATTGTTACCGGAAACGACACGGGCAATAATAACAACAAAAAAAAATGACATGAGAGAGCAGGTTAATAATATATATGCAAAGTATATATAAAAAATATAAAATATGTATGGAGGCCCAATAAACTAGAGTGGGTAAAAAAAAGTTAAGAAAGGTTAAAAAGACAAAGAGATATAGTGAGTGGAGAGGGCCAGTAGAATGGCTGATGATGACTAAAAATATAAACTTAAAAATCACTGAGAAAACAATTGAGATCAAATTCTACATTAAGGCCCCAAGGTACAAAAGTATCCAATGTGAAAATCCATTTGGATTCCAATTGGCTCGATGTCCTCACTTTATGTCCACCCCTCTAATGTCTGATGTGGGGTTCAATTCCCCAGAATTTCAGGTGGGTGGGATCTTTGTTGTGATGGAGTGCAAAAGGCTTGGAGACATTGTGTTTATCAAAACCTTTTATGATGTTCTGCACATGTTCTTTTATGCGAACCTTCAGAGGCCTCTTGGTGCGCCCTACATACTGTAATCCACAGCTGCATTCTAACATGTATACCACTCCCTCTGTGTTGAAGAAAATAAACTCTTTGACATCATATGTATTTCCTGTGCTGGTTGAGGTGAAATTCAGTTTCCTCTCGTTAGGGCGATTTGTTTTGGTGCATGCAAAACAATGTTTGCAATGGAAGAAACCTTTGCCAGTAAAAAACGTGACATCCTGAGTGGGTGGATCAGGAATATTCTTCACTAATTTGTCTCGGATTGTGGGGGCTCTTCTATATATAAAATTGGGATGTTTAGGGAGCACTGCTTGTAGTTGTGCGTCGGATAACAAAATACCCCAATGTCGCTTAATGATTTTCTCTATTTTCTTGTATTGTATGTCATAATCTAAAGATGATCGGAATTCTGACGATGGTTAATTCTGGTTTCTTTTTATCCTTAATTAGGTCACTACGCTTCCTTGCTGTTATTTACTTGATGTTTTCTTCGATGTTTCTATTGTTGTAGCCTTTTTTGGTAAATCTCTGTCCCGTGTCATTAGCTTAGGTTAAGAAGGGGTCTAAATGGGTGCAGTTCCGTCTCAAGCTCTCAAGCGCATTAATGATCCCTTTGGAATGTTGCAGAGCCATTTTCTGTGACGACAGCTTTCTAAAGGATGGTAGCTATTTCTGTCTGTTTTGCCATTTTAAAAATATATGTTTTTGAAGTGATGATATTGTTTTCTTGTGTAGTCTCCAATAGGGATGAGCTTCGTGTTCGAGTCGAACCCATGTTTGACTTGAACATCATCTGTTCGCCCGTTCGCCGATTTGAGAAAGATATGGGCCGTTCGCGCCAAATTTCGTGTGGCGCCTCACGGCCCATAATTCACTTCGGCATCGCAGTGCATGGCTGGCTGATGATTGGCCAAGCATGCACTATGACCCGCATGCTTGGCCAATCACAGCGCCATCGGAACAGAGAGCCGTAATTGGCCAAAGCCAAGGAGGCTTTGGCCAATTATGGCTCAGGGGGTTTAGAACACGCCCAGGGGCGGACTGACAACTCATGGGGCCCCCGGGCAACAGGAGATCATGGGGCCCCCTGTGTCCCTGCCCACACTCAAGTCACACCCACACAAAGCCCCACCCTCCATCTTGCACTGCGTGGACGCCTCAATTCTGGGTTGAACCTGAGATAAACAGTGCACAGGGGGCAGAAGGGCAGAGCATTGGATGTCAAGCAAGCACAGTACACAGGGGGCAGCAGGGTAGAGCATGGAGGAACCATGGCAAAGTATAGTCAGCAGGTCATAGCACAGGGGGTCAGGAGGGCACAATATGTGTGTGTGGACGGCAGGAGGGCACACTACATGGATAGCAGCAGGGCACATTATGGGGCACACCAGGGAACATTACAGGTGGGGGAGGAACAGTAGGACACATTACAGGGGGGGGGGCAGCAGGGAACATTATAGGGCACATTACATATGGGGAGACAGAGGGGCACAGCATGGAACATTACATGGGGCAGGAGGGCACATTATGGGGTACAGCAGAGTATATTACATAGGGGCATGAGGGCACATTATGGGGCACAACAGAGCACATTATGGGGCATATTACATGGGGACAAGAGGGCACATAATAGGACACAGCAGGGCATATTACATGGGGGCATGAGGGCACATTAAGGGGCACAGCAGAGCACATTAGGAGGGATACAATCTCATATTATGGGGCACAGCAGGGCACATTATGAGGCATAGCAGGACATATTACGTGGGGGCAAGAGGATACATTATGGGGTACACCAGGGTATATTACATGAAGCAAGAGGGCACATATAGGGCACTGTATGATGCACACAGAAAAGCACACTATGGGGCACTGAATGACACATCAAGGGGCACACAGCAGGGCACATCATAAGGCACACAGCAGGGTACAGGGCACATCATGGGGCATACAGTAGGGCTCAGGGCACATCACAAGGCCCACAGGAGGGAATTGGGCACACAGTGGGGCACATAGTAGGGAATGGGGCACACAGTAGGACACAACATGGGGCACACCACAAGGGCACACAGTAGAGCACATCATGGGGCACACAGTAGGGCATATCACAGGGCACACAGTAGGTCATGGGACACATCACAGGGCACATCATGGGGGCAGGCAGCAGGTCATAGGGGCAGGCAACAGGGAATGGGGGCAGGCAGCAGGGCATGGGGGCAGGCAGCAGGGCATGGGGCCACACATCAGAGCATGGGCATGGGGCAGACAGCAGGCTGTGGGGCACCGAGCAGGGTGTGGGGCAGGCATCAGGGCATGGGGGCACAGACCAGGGCATGGGGGCACACACATCAGGGCATGGGGGCACAGAGCAGGGCATGGGGGCACAAAGCAGGGCATGGGGAAGACAGCAGGGCAGGGGGGCACGGAGCAGGGCATAGGGTAGACAGTAGGGCATGGGGACACAGGGCAAGGGGGCACAGAGCATGGCATGGGGTAGACATCAGAGCATGGGGTAGACATCAGGGCATGGGGCACAGAGCAGGGCATGGGGGCACAGAGCAGGGCATGGGGGCACACAGCGGGGCATGGAGGCAGACAGCGGGGCATGGGGGCACAGAGCAGGGCATAGGGTAGACAGCAGGGCAAGGGGGCACAGAGCACTGCATGGGGCAGACATCAGGGAATGGGGGCACAGAGCAGGGCATGGGGCAGACAACAGGGCATTGGGCAAAGAGCAAGGCATGGGGGCACAGAGCAGGGCATGGGGCAGATAGCAGGGTATGGGCAGTCTATAGGGCATGAGGCAGACATCAGGGCATGGGGGCACAGAGCAGGGCATGGGGGCACAGAGTGGGGCATGGGGGCAGACAGCGTGGCATGGGGGCACGGAGCAGGGCAAGGGGGCACGGAGCATGGCATGGGGTAGACATAAGAGCATGGCACAGACATCAGGGAATGGGGTTACAAAGCAGGGCATGGGGCAGACAGCAGGGCATGGGGCAAAGAGCAAGGCATGGGGGCACAGAGCAGGGCGTGGGCAGACTATAGGGCATGGGGCAGACATCAGGGCATGGGGGCACAGAGCAGGGCATGGGGACACAGAGCGGGGCATGGGGACACAGAGCGGGGCATGGGGGCACGGAGCGGGGCATAGGGTAGACAGCAGGGCATGGGGCACAGAGCAGGGCAAGGGGGCACAGAGCACGACATGGGGTAGACATCAGAGCATGGGGCAGACATCAGGGAATGGGGCCACAGAGCAGGGCATGGGCAGACAGCAGGGCATGGGGCAAAGAGCAAGGCGAGGGGGCAGACAGCAGGGCATGGGGGCACAGAGCAGGGCATGGGCAGACATCAGGTCATGGGGCAGATAGCACAGTATTGGCAGGCTATAGTGCATGGGGCAGACAGCAGGGCATAGGGGCACAGAGCAGGGCATAGGGGCAAAGAGCGGGGCATGGGGGCACAGAGCGGGGCATGGCGGCACAGAGCGGGGCATGGCGGCACAGAGCGGGGCATGGGGCACAGAGCAGGGCATGGGGGCACAGAGCAGGGCATGGGGGCACAGAGCAGGGCATGGGGTAGACAGCGGGGCAGACAGCAGGGCATGGGGGCACGGAGCGGGACATAGGGTAGACAGCAGGGCATGGGGGCACAGAGCAGGGCAAGGGGGCACAGAGCATGACATGGGGTAAACATTAGAGCATGGGGCAGACATAAGGGAATAGGGGCACAAAGCAGGGCATGGGCAGGCAGCAGGGCATGGGGCAAAGAGTAGGGCATGGGCAGACATCAGGGCATGGGGCAGATAGCAGGGTATGGGCAGACATCAGGGCATGGGGCAGATAGCAGGGTATGGGCAGACATCAGGGCATGAGGCAGATAGCAGGGTATGGGCAGACAGCAGGGTATGGGCAGACAGCAGGGTATGGGCAGACATCAGGGTATGGGCAGACATCAGGGTATGGGCAGACAGCAGGGTATGGGCAGACATCAGGGTATGGGCAGACAGCAGGGTATGGGCAGACAGCAGGGTATGGGGCAGATAGCAGGGTATGGGCAGACATCAGGGCATGGGGCAGATAGCAGGGTATGGGCAGACAGCAGGGTATGGGCAGACAGCAGGGTATGGGCAGACATCAGGGTATGGGCAGACAGCAGGGTATGGGCAGACATCAGGGTATGGGCAGACAGCAGGGTATGGGCAGACAGCAGGGTATGGGCAGACAGCAGGGTATGGGCAGACATCAGGGTATGGGCAGACAGCAGGGTATGGGCAGACATCAGGGTATGGGCAGACAGCAGGGTATGGGCAGACAGCAGGGTATGGGCAGACATCAGGGTATGGGCAGACAGCAAGGTATGGGCAGACATCAGGGTATAGACAGACAGCAGGGAATGGGCAGACAGCAGGGCTTTTGGGCAGAGAGCAGGATGCTGGGCACATAGAGGGACACAGGACAGCAGCTGCTGCACTTTCCTTCCTAGATGCAGATTAGCGCGGGAAGCGGCTGTAAACATACCTCTCATGATGTGCTCCTCCCCGCCGGCCCCTCCTCTCTTCTCGTCCGTCCGAGGTGATGACAAATACAAGCACCTGGGGTGGACGGGAGGGAAGGAGGGGCCGGCGGGGAGGAGCACATCACGAGAGGTTCGCTTACACTGCAGCAGTCTCTTAGCAGGGAGCAGTGATTCGGGACCCGATCTACCCGTCAACTAGCTGTGATTGACGGGTAGATCGAAGTGGAAGCTGTCATGGGGCCCCCTACTGGCCACGGGCCCTCGGTCCCTGTCCGAATTGCCCGATGGTCAGTCCGCCCCTGAACACGCCCCACACTATATAAGGCCGCCTGCACGGCGGCCCTGTGTAGTGTGTGTTCCGGCGTTGAGAGAGATAGACAGAGAGAGAGACAGTGTCATTTGATTTAAGTTACATAGATTAGGCAGGACAGTCAGTGAGTTAGCTGCACTTACAGTGTATTGTGTATATATATGCATCCCAGGTGTTGTTTATATATATATACACTGTATTCAGTTTAGCTAGATCCGTTCCTGTTATCTTACTACTTTACTACTGACAGGCAGGCTTGTGTTGTTACAGTATTTACAGCTACCTGAAGAAAATTGCTGGTGTTCTTTTGATCCTATTAGTACCACAGTCAGGCAGCTAGACTATTTACAGTTAGTGTAGTACGTCCTCCTCACAGTGTTCAGTTAAAGCTACAAGTTAGTTTAGTGTGACCTCTGCACAGTGTTCAGCTAAAGCTACAAGTTAGTGTAGTGCACAGTGTTCAGCTAAAGCTACAAGTTGGGGTAGTGCGTCCTCCTCACAGTGTTCAGTTAAAGCTACAAGTTAGTGTAGTGCGACCTCTGCACAGTGTTCAGTTAAAACTGGAATGGTACCAGCTGATTGGAGAAAAGCCAATGTAGCACCAATATTTAAAAAGGGCCCAAAATACATCCCTGGGAATTACAGACCAGTTAGCCTAACATCAATAGTATGTAAACTCTTGGAGGGGATGATAAGGGACTATATACAAGATTTTAGTAATAAGAACGGTATCATTAGCAGTAATCAACATGGATTCATGAAGAATCGTTCTTGCCAAACCAATCTATTAACCTTCTATGAGGAGGTGAGTTGCCATCTAGATAAAGGAAGGCCCGTAGACGTGGTGTTTCTGGATTTTGCAAAAGCATTTGACACAGTTCCCCATAAACGTTTACTGTACAAAATAAGGTCCGTTGGCATGGACCATAGGGTGAGTACATGGATTGAAAACTGGCTACAAGGGCGAGTTCAGAGGGTGGTGATAAATGGGGAGTACTCAGAATGGTCAGGGGTGGGTAGTGGGGTTACCCAGGGTTCCGTTATCTAAAGTGGTACAACATCTCTTAACAAAAGGCTTTGTTTTAGATGGTGAGAATGTGGGATGGCATGCCATTGCTGAGCCTATCATCTACTAGGACCCCCAGGTCCTTTTCCATCCTAGATCCCCCCAGAGGTTCTCCCCCAGTCTATAGATTGCATTCATATTTTCGCCCACCCCATTAATTTATCCAGGTCTTTTTGCAAGGTTTCCACATCCTGCGGAGAAGTTATTGCCCTGCTTAGCTTAGTCAAACATCCAACTTACAAACGACTCCTACTTGCAAACGGAAGGAGACAACAGGAAGTGAGATGAAATCTACCCCTAAGAAGGCAAATTCTCTTTTGTAAGAGTTAATATGGGAAAAACATTTCTCCTTTCCACTGATGCTTTCCAATCCTTGTTCCACAAAAAAACCCAAATTTTCAAAAAACATTTGTCATTGGGACAAAAAGTGAGGTGAAATCTTCTGAAGAGGAGGAAAGACAGCAAAACAAATAACACAGGGGTGATAACCCTGTGCCACTAATAAACACGTGCCACTTTACAGGCATACCATAGACACCCCCCAGGTACGATATTTAAAGGAATATTTCACTTTTTTTTTTACTTTAAGCATCATTAAAATCACTGCTCCCGAAAAAACTGCCGTTTTTAAAAGTTTTTTTTTGCATTGATACATGTCCCCTGTGGTAGGACCCGGGTCCCCAAACCCTTTTTAGGACAATAACATGCAAATTAGCCTTTAAAATGAGCACTTTTGATTTCGAACGTTCGAGTCCCATAGACGTCAATGGGGTTCTAACGTTCGTGCGAATTTTCGGTCCGTTCGCAGCTTCTGGTGCGAACCAAACCGGGGGGTGTTCGGCTCACGAGAACGCCAGAGGAAGAAGCAGAAGAGCCAGAAGAACCAGAAGAAGATGAAGGAAGAAAGAAGAGGCATTTAAATAAAGGAATTGTCAAAAACTGTCTCTTGTCATTTTTAACATTTTTGACAGTTTTTTAGTGAAATGGTAGGGGTAAGTACCCCCTTACCACTTCACACAGGGGGGCCGGGATCTGGGGGTCCCCTTGTTAAAGGGGGCTTCCATATTCCGATAAGCCCCCCGCCCGCGGACCCCCACAACCACCGGCCAGGGTTGTGGGGATGAGGCCCTTGTCCTCATCAACATGGGGACAAGGTGTTTTGGGGGGCTACCCCAAAGCATCCTCCCAATGTTGAGGGCATGTGGCCTGGTACGGTTCAGGAGGGGGGGCGCACTCTCGTCCCCCCCTCTTTTTCTGCGGCCTGCCAGGTTGCGTGCTTGGATAAGGGTCTGGTATGGATTTTTGGTGGACCCCACGCCGTTTTTTTTTTTTTTGGCGCGGGGTTCCCCTTAAAATCCATACCAGACCTGAAGGGTCTGGTATGAAATTTAGGGGGAACCCCACGTCATTTTTTTTTTAAATTTTGGCCCGGGTTCTCCTTAATATCCATACCAGACCTAAAGGGCCTTGTATGGAATTTAGGGGGACTCCCACATCATTTTTTTTTTTAATTTTGGTTCGGGGTTTCCCTGTGGGGAATTCCCATGCCGTTTTTATCAATGAACTTCTATGTGTATTGTCGGCAATGCAATAGCCGCGGGTAGTTTTAAATGTTTTTTCCTTCGAAATGTCATTTTGCTGTTAGACTGTTCTAAACACAGGAAACATGCGCCCCTTTACAGGCATACTATAGACACCCCCCCAGGTACGAAATTTAAAGGGATATTACACTTTTATTGTTTGACTTTAAGCATTATTAAAATCACTGCTCCTGAAAAAATGGCCGTTTTTAAAACTTTTTTTTGCATTGATCCATGTCCCCTGGGGCAGGACCCGGGTCCCCAAACACTTTTTATTTCAATAACTTGCATATTAGCCTTTAAAATTAGCACTTTTGACTATTCATGTTCATGTCCCATAGACTTTAACGGTGTTCGCGTGTTCGAGCAAACTTTTTTCCTGTTCGCATGTTCTGGTGCGAACCGAACAGGGGGGTTTTCGGCTCATCCCTACTCCCTAATCTGGTCGCCTTCACTGCACCAAAGTCCCAAACTTCAAAGTCTATGCCTAGGCCCTATGCTGTTCTCATTAAAGATATGGCATACCTGTGCTACAAGGTTCTCTCTCTTCGTCACCCCCCCCTCCAATGTCCCCTATAACCCCTTAATCCCAGACAGTCTATCCCACACTCTAATGCCTCCCTGGGCTCAAGCAGGTCTGCTCCAGCTCCGCCAATTCACCCACCCAATTAACCGTAAGCTCCGGACCTTCGCAGACCTCCAGTCTAAGCACCAGATAACTATCTGTTCTACTCATATCTCTAAGTGAGCCATTACCTATCCTCTATCTCTTTGACCCATACTCTACCTAAACCAATGGCCTTTGAGCTCCTTTGTTCCCAAGGCCCCCATCAAAGGTGGCTGGTATCTACCATATACCAATTACTGCAGGAGTCTTCTCCACTCTCTGAGGACTTACACACCTACATGCGAAAATGGGCCCATATCACTCAAACACCAATTTTCCTTTCTCAATTGTCTAAGATCTGGACTTCTATGTCCAAAGTATCCAGGTGCTTGACGCAGAGAGAGACAGCACTTAAAATACTACTCTTCTGTTACAGGACCCCAGAATTACTGCATCATTACGACCCCTCCCTCTCTCTTCTTTGTTGGAGGTGTGGTAAGTCCAGAGGCAACCACTACCACATCTTCTGGCAATGTGAATTGATTGTGCCTTTCTGGTCCATGGTGATGTCCTTGCTTCAGTGTATATTTGAACACTCTCTTCTGCTGGATCCGGTACACCTCCTTCTAGGTCTCCCCATTTCTGAACTAGGGAAAGCTTTGAACAAATTATCCTCCTATATTTTGCTGGCCATCAAGCGAGTTATCCCAATCTGTTGGTTGTCCCCCATCCCCCCATCTCAGGATCAGTTTCTACAGGTTATCACCAAAATACGCAAAATGGAACACATGACAGCCCAGGTAGACGATGCAGTGGACAGATTTGATAAAGTTTGGGATCACACCTCTAAACCCAACCTGATACCCACACATCCACCCAACATCTCAGTCCCTCATCTTTAGTCTTCAACTACTTCTAGGTTATAGCCCTCTGATATCGCCTTTTGTATTCCTTTTAATAGAGTTACATATCTTGTACTGGATCTGTTTGTTGTTACTAAATCTACAACTGATTCTTTTGAATTTCACTGTACTAGATGTGCTTTTCTTTGCATTTTTCAATTTCTGTACTTTACCATGTTTTAAATTCAGTAACAACCACAATTTAAAAAAAAAATTTAGGCCAATATGTATTCTGCTACATATTTTTGGTAAAAAAAAATATCAATAAGCGTATAATGATTGGTTTGCGCAAAAGTTACATAGTTACATAGTAGGTGAGGTTGAGAAAAGACACAAGCCCATCGAGTCCAACCTATGTGTGTGATTATATGTCAGTATTACATTGTATATCCCTGTATGTTGTGGTCCTTCAGGTGCTTATCTAATAGTTTTTTGAAACTATCGATGCTCCCCGCTGAGACCACCGCCTGTGGAAGGGAATTCCACATCCTTTGGACAATATGTACATGTGAGCGCTGCAATCAACCAATATGAAACAGTTGGAACCCCAAAGAAACATATATATATATATATATATATATAGCTATATTACAGAGAGGATAACTGCTGAAAGGTATTTACACAAAAAAATTATATTGATTGATAAAAGCTATAAAAAAGCAGACTCTGAACTGCTAAAGTCCTATAAAACTAAATTGAGTGGGTTAAATTGAAAGTCCATGAGGAGCAACTGTAGAAGGCAGCCCTGTGGATAAGGATGAAGCAATCCTCTGGATGCTGGAGAAAAAGAACAACAGTGGCGCCACTCTAAGTGCAATATTAAAAACGAATTTTAATATATCTTTAAAATCTGGTACTCACAAAAGTACATGTGAACAAGCGTATAGAGTAAAGTTGTTAGTGCCAGGTGTCCCAAATGAGTTGTCCAGTCATATCATGCGGTGGCGTTCTGACAAGCTGCACTGCAGGATGTTCGCTGTGTCCTGCCGCTGGAACGCACTGTTTTCGATCCGGGGGACGGAGTCACTTCCGGGTCCGTGCAGGGATAAACTTGATTGGCAGATTGGCATAGGCATAGGCGACGAGGAAGGAGCGTAACTTTACTCTATACGCTTGTTCACATGTACTTTTGTGAGTACCAGATTTTAAAGATATATTAAAATTCGTTTTTAATATTGCACTTAGAGTGGCGCCACTGTAATTCCACATCCTTGCCTCTCTTACAGTAAAGGACCCTCTATGTAGTTTAAGGTTAAACCTCTTTTCTTCTGTTTAATGAGTGGCCACGTGTCTTGTTAACCACTTGCCGACCGCCTAACGCAGATATACTGCGGCAGAATGGCACGGGCAGGCAGAATCACGTTCCCATACGTGATCTGCCTCCCGCGGGCGGGGGGTCCGATCGGACCCCCCCCCCCGGTGCCAGCGGCGGTCGGCATTTGACTGGGAGCGTCGGGAGGCGAGGGGGAGACCATCCGATCGTGGCCCCCCCCTCGCGATCGCTCCCAGCCAATGGGAATCCTCCTCTGCCTGTGTGTAGTTTCACACAGGCAGAGGATGTGATGTCATCTCTCCTCGGTCTGGCAGTTTCCGTCCCAGCGCCGAGGAGAGAAGACAAGTAATTGCACACAACACAAACACACACAGTAGAACATGCCAGGCATACTTTACACCCCCGATCGCCCCCCGATCCCCCCCCAATCACCCCCCGATCCCCCCCCCAATCACCCCCCCCCCTGTCACAAACTGACACCAGCAGTATTTTTTTTTTTTTTTTTTCTGATTACTGCATGGTGTCAGTTTGTGACAGTTACAGTGTTAGGGCAGTGAGTATTACCCCCCTTTAGGTCTAGGGTACCCCCCTAACCCCCCTAATAAAGTTTTAACCCCTTGATCACCCCCCGTCACCAGTGTCGCTAAGCGATCATTTTTATGATCGCTGTATTAGTGTCGCTGGTGACGCTAGTTAGTGAGGTAAATATTTAGGTTCGCTGTCAGCGTTTTATAGCGTCAGGGACCCCCATATACTACCTAATAAATGTTTTAACCCCTTGATTGCCCCCTAGTTAACCCTTTCACCACTGATCACCGTATAACCGTTACGGGTGACGCTGGTTAGTTTGTTTATTTTTTATAGTGTCAGGGCACCCGCCGTTTATTACCGAAAAAAGGTTTAGCCCCCTGATCGCCCGGCGGTGATATGCGTCGCCCCAGGCAGCGTCAGATTAGCGCCAGTACCGCTAACACCCACGCACGCAGCATACGCCTCCCTTAGTGGTATAGTATCTGTACGGATCAATATCTGATCCGATCAGATCTATACTAGCGTCCTCAGCAGTTTAGGGTTCCCAAAAACGCAGTGTTAGCGGGATCAGCCCAGATACCCGCTAGCACCTGCGTTTTGCCCCTCCGCCCGGCCCAGCCCACCCAAGTGCAGTATCGATCGATCACTGTCACTTACAAAACACTAAACGCATAACTGCAGCGTTCGCAGAGTCAGGCCTGATCCCTGCGATCGCTAACAGTTTTCTTGGTAGCGTTTTGGTGAACTGGCAAGCACCAGCCCCAGGCAGCGTCAGGTTAGCGCCAGTACCGCTAACACCCACGCACGCACCGTACACCTCCCTTAGTGGTATAGTATCTGAACGGATCAATATCTGATCCGATCAGATCTATACTGGCGTCCCCAGCAGTTTAGGGTTCCCAGATACCTACTAGCACCTGCGTTTTGCCCCTCCGCCCGGCCCAGCCCACCCAAGTGCAGTATCGATCGATCACTGACACTTACAAAAGACTAAACGCATAACTGCAGCGTTCGCAGAGTCAGGCCTGATCCCTGCGATCGCTAACAGTTTTTTTTGTAGCGTTTTGGGGAACTGGCAAGCACCAGCGGCCTAGTACACCCCGGTCGTTGTCAAACCAGCACTGTAGTAACACTTGGTGACGTGGCGAGTCCCATAAGTGCAGTTCAAGCTGGTGAGGTGGCAAGCACAAGTAGTGTCCCGCTGCCACCAAAAAGACAAAGACAGGCCCGTCGTGCCCATAGTGCCCTTCCTACTGCATTCGCCAATCCTAATTGGGAACCCACCGCTTCTGCAGCGCCCGTACTTCCCCCATTCACATCCCCAACCAAATGCAGTCGGCTGCATGAGAGGCATTTTCTTTATGTCCTCCCGAGTACCCCTATCCAACGAACCCCCCCAAAAAAGATATTGTGTCTGCAGCAAGCGCGGATATAGGCGTGACACCCGGTATTATTGTCCCTCCTGTCCTGACAATCCTGGTCTTTGCATTGGTGAATGTTTTGAACGCTACCATACACTAGTTGAGTATTAGCGTAGGGTACAGCATTGCACAGACTAGGCACACTTTCACAGGGTCTCCCAAGATGCCATCGCATTTTGAGAGACCCGAACCTGGAACCGGTTACAGTTACAAAAGTTAGTTACAAAAAAAGTGTAAAAAAAAAAAAAACACATACAAAAATATAAAATAAAAAAAAAATAGTTGTCGTTTTATTGTTCTCTCTCTCTCTATTCTCTCTCTATTGTTCTGCTCTTTTTTACTGTATTCTATTCTGCAATGTTTTATTGTTATTATGTTTTATCATGTTTGCTTTTCAGGTATGCAATTTTTTATACCTTACCGTTTACTGTGCTTTATTGTTAACCATTTTTTTGTCTTCAGGTACGCCATTCACGACTTTGAGTGGTTATACCAGAATGATGCCTGCAGGTTTAGGTATCATCTTGGTAATATTCTTTTCAGCCAGCGGTCGGCTTTCATGTAAAAGCAATCCTAGCGGCTAATTAGCCTCTAGACTGCTTTTACAAGCAGTGGGAGGGAATGCCCCCCCCCCCAAACATCTTCCGTGTTTTTCTCTGGCTCTCCTGTCTCAACAGGGAACCTGAAAATGCAGCCGGTGATTCAGCCAGCTGACCATAGAGCTGATCAGAGATCAGAGTGGCTCCAAACATCTCTATGGCCTAAGAAACCGGAAGCTACGAGCATTTTATGACTTAGATTTCGCCGGATGTAAACAGCGCCATTGGGAAATTGGGAAAGCATTTTATCACACCGATCTTGGTGTGTTCAGATGCTTTGAGGGCAGAGGAGAAATCTAGGGTCTAATAGACCCCAATTTTTGCAAAAAAGAGTACCTGTCACTACCTATTGCTATGATAGGGGAAATTTACATTCCCTGAGATAACAATAAAAATGATTTAAAAAAAAAAAATGAAAGGAACAGTTTAAAAATAAGATAAAAAAATAATAATAATAAAGAAAAAAAAAAAAAAAGCACCCCTGTCCCCCCTGCTCTCGCGCTAAGGCGAACGCAAGCGTCGGTCTGGCGTCAAATGTAAACAGCAATTGCACCATGCGTGTGAGGTATCACCGCGAACGTCAGATTGAGGGCAGTAATTTTAGCAGTAGACCTCCTCTGTAAATCTAAAGTGGTAACCTGTAAAGGCTTTTAAAGGCTTTTAAAAATGTATTTAGTTTGTCGCCACTGCACGTTTGTGCGCAATTTTAAAGCATGTCATGTTTGGTATCCATGTACTCGGCCTAAGATCATCTTTTTTATTTCATCAAACATTTGGGCAATATAGTGTGTTTTAGTGCATTAAAATGTAAAAAAGTGTGTTTTTTCCCCAAAAAATGCGTTTGAAAAATCGCTGCGCAAATACTGTGTGAAAAAAAAATGAAACACCCACCATTTTAATCTGTAGGGCATTTGCTTTAAAAAAAAATGTAATGTTTGGGGGTTCAAAGTAATTTTCTTGCAAAAAAAATTTATTTTTTTATGTAAACAATAAGTGTCAGAAAGGGCTTTGTCTTCAAGTGGTTAGAAGAGTGGGTGATGTGTGACATAAGCTTCTAGATGTTGTGCATAAAATGCCAGGACAGTTCAAAACCCCCCCAAATGACCCCATTTTGGAAATTAGACACCCCAAGCTATTTTCTGAGAGTCATGTTGAGTCCATGGAATATTTTATATTGTGACACAAGTTGCGGGAAAGAGACAATTTTTTATTTTTTTTATTTTTTTTTGCGCAAAGTTGTCACTAAATGATATATTGCTCAAAAATGCCATGGGAATATTTGAAATTACACCACAAAATACATTCTGTTGCTTCTCCTGAGTACGGGGATACCACATGTGTGAGACTTTTTGGGAGCCTAGCCGCGTACGGGACCCCGAAAACCAAGCACCGCCTTCAGGCTTTCTAAGGCCGTAAATTTTTGATTTCACTCTTCACTGCCTATCACAGTTTCGGAGGCCATGGAATGCCCAGGTGGCAAAAAAAACCCCAAATGACCCCATTTTGGAAAGTAGACACCCCAAGCTATTTGCTGAGAGGTATAGTGAGTATTTTGCAGACCTCACTTTTTGTCACAAAATTTTGAAAATTGAAAAAAGAAAAAAAAAATTTTTTTTCTCGTCTTTCTTTATTTTCAAAAACAAATGAGAGCTTCAAAATACTCACCATGCCTCTCAGCAAATAGCTTGGGGTGTCTACTTTCCAAAATGGGGTCATTTGGGGGGGGTTTGTGCCACCTGGGCATTCCATGGCCTCTGAAACTGTGATAGGCAGTGAGGAGTAAAATCAAAAATGTACGCCCTTAGAAATCCTGAAGGCAGTGATTGGTTTTCGGGGCCCCGTACGCGGCTAGGCTCCCAAAAAGTCCCACACATGTGGTATCCCCATACTCAGGAGAAGCAGCTAAATGTATTTTGGGGTGCAATTCCACATATGCCCATGGCCTGTGTGAGTAATATATCATTTAGTGACAACTTTTTGTAATTTTTTTTTTTTTTTTTGTCATTATTCAATCACTTGGGACAAAAAAAATGAATATTCAATGGGCTCAACATGCCTCTCAGCAAATTCCTTGGGATGTCTACTTTCCAAAATGGGGTCATTTGGGGGGGTTTTGTACTGCCCTGCCATTTTAGCACCTCAAGAAACGACATAGGCAGTCATAAATTAAAGGCTGTGTAAATTCCAGAAAATGTACCCTAGTTTGTAGGTGCTATAACTTTTGCGCAAACCAATAAATATACACTTATTGACATTTTTTTTACCAAAGACATGTGGCCGAATACATTTTGGCCTAAATGTATGACTAAAATTGAGTTTATTGGATTTTTTTTAGACCAAAAAGTAGAAAATATCATTTTTTTTCAAAATTTTCGGTCTTTTTCCGTGTATAGCGCAAAAAATAAAAACGGCAGAGGTGATCAAATACCATCAAAAGAAAGCTCTATTTGTGGGAAGAAAAGGACGCAAATTTCGTTTGGGTACAGCATTGCATGACCGCGCAATTAGCAGTTAAAGCAACGCAGTGCCGAATTGTAAAAAGTGCTCTGGTCAGGAAGGGGGTAAAACCTTCCGGGGCTGAAGTGGTTAAACTCCCTTCATCGCGTATACAAAATATGGGATATTTGTATGGCATTTTTATTTATTACATTTTTTTACTAGAAATGACTAAGCACTGTTAAGAGTGAAACGCGTCAGCTCGTTTGTCGCATTTTTTGCTGTGGCTTGTATCTGTTGGACTTTTTACAAATAAAGGCTATATTCCGGAGTGCGGCTGTCCAGAACTTCGTTTTTGCCTCATGTTGCTATATGCTTGGCCGGAACCTGGTGTTCCAGTTCCGAGGAGAGTTCTATATCCACATTTCCACCTGGACCGGTGATCCCCTTCCCTTCCCCGATCAGCGAATTTTTAGCGGGACTGCGACCTTCGCGCGGACAAATTGGACATCTAACTAACATTTTTGACACTTTTTTTGGGAGCCAGTGACATTATTACAGTGATCAGTAATAAAAATATGCACTGAAGTTGTACTAATGGCACTGGCAGGGAAGGGGTTTACAGCAGGTGCGATCAAAGGGTTAAATGTGTCCCTAGGGGGTGCATTCTTACTGTGTGGGGGATGGTCTGACTGGAAGAACACAGAGATCTCTGTTCCTGCCTAGCAGGAACACAAGCTTCTCCCCTGTCAGAGCAGCATCCTGCCTTGTTTACATAGGCAGATAGCCGTTATGCCTCTCTGAGGAACGATCGGCGGGTCCAGGCGGAAAGCACGTCTAACGGGACCCGCTGATTGGTTCTCCCTCTGGCCAATTAGCGCGAGCGTGTGCCCCCCGCTATCTATTGCGCGAAATAACGCACAGGTACGTTGTTTCTCGCAATAGAGCCGCCCTGCCACAGTATATCTGCAGTGGGCGGTCTTTAAGTAGTTAAAGAAACAGCAACAGACCCCTCTAAAAGTCCCCCAAAATACATAGCAAATTCTTGGAGGGGCCTGTGTGTTGTTTTGTTTTTTGTTTTCTAAAAAAAAAAAAAAAGCCAGCAATAAAATGTAATTTGCTGGCAAAGGAAAACACTTTTTTTTTCTTTAGCATCTCTGTACATTACAGAGATGCCCCATTCACAGGCAGGATTAGGACACCCCCCAGGCATGCTATTTAAAGGAATTGGGCATTTATAATCTATTACTTTAGGCTTTTAAAAGAATTACTGTTTCTAGATGAATGGAATTTTTAAATTTTACATTGTTCCCTAAAGTTAAGTCTGGTGAAGGGGGATTTTTGCCCCCTAAAATGCGTTAGCTGCCTTTTGTGTTCTTGTCGTACTTGTGATATTGTCACGTATCTGTAGATGGAGCCTTACGTGGAGAGGAAGGTGATCTCTTACACCTCTGGCTTGGTACCCCTGATAAAGTAAACAGGTGGCTCGGGAGCCTGGAGTGGCACGGGACCCTGGAAGTTCAGATGATGACGGCTACAGATGAGAGGATTGTATGTACTTGGATGCAGGCTGGATCGTGACGCAGGGCATCAGGCACAGCAGGCTGGTGGACAGTCAGCAGGCACAAGTGAGCTGGCAGGTCACAGGCAGCAGGCATTTGGCAGGTGGCAGACAGCAGGTACTTGGAAGGCTAACAGAGGGGCAGACAGCAGGTACTTTACAGGTGGCAGACAGCAGGTACTTGGAAGGCTAACAGAGGGGCAGACAGCAGGTACTTTACAGGTGGCAGACAGCAGGTACTTGGAAGGCTAGCAGGGGGCAGACAGCAGGTACTTGGCAGGTGGCAGACAGCAGGTACTTGGTAGGCTGGCAGGTGGCAGACAGCAGGTACTTAGCAGGTGGCAGACAGCAGGTCCTTGGCAAGCTGGCAGGTGGTAGACAGCAGGTACTTGGCAGGCTGGCAGGTGGCAGACAGCAGGTACTTGGCAGGTGGCAGACTGCAGGTACTTGGCAGGTGGCAGACAGCAGGTACTTGGCAGGCTAGCAGGTGGCAGACAGCAGGTACTTGGCAGGCTGGCAGGGGGCAGACAGCAGGTACTTGGCAGGTGGCAGACAGCAGGTACTTGGCAGGCAGCAGGGGGCAGACAGCAGGTACTTGGCAGGTGGCAGACAGCAGGTACTTGGCAGGCGGCAGACAGCATGTACTTGGCAGGTGGCAGACAGCAGGTACTTGGCAGGTGGCAGACAGCAGGTACCTGGCAGGTGGCAGACAGCAGGTACTTGGCAGGCTAGCAGGTGGCAGACAGCAGGTACTTGGCAGGCTAGCAGGTGGCAGACAGCAGGTACTTGGCAGGCTAGCAGGTGGCAGACAGCAGGTACTTGGCAGGTGGCAGACAGCAGGTACTTGGCAGGTGGCAGACAGCAGGTACTTGGCAGGTGGCAGACAGCAGGTACTTGGCAGGTGGCAGACAGCAGGTACTTGGCAAACAGCAGGAAGAAGGATAGCAACCACAGGCCAGACACAGAGTAGGGTCAGGCAAGCCGCGTCGGTCACAAGCAGGAACATCAGGAACAGAGCAGCAGGCAGCAGAGCAGTCAGGTTCAGGCTGGAGTTGGGAACGGTAAACAGACAGAGGGATCAAGGAGAGAGGTGGTTGTAGAGCAAGCCAGGGGTGGGTTCAGGCAGAGTACAAGCATGCTCAGGCGGATCAGAGAGGCAACAGGAGATCAAACACAGGAACAGGTAGCAGAATGCTGTAGACCATAAGGCAAGGTCCTAGTGCAGCAGAGGTGTCTAAATAGCCCACTTGGCACCACTCTAGTGGTGGGCAGGCATGCAGCTGTGTGCACCGGCACACACACGTGAGCGTGCATGTGCATGAGCACGGGTCAGGCTAACAGGAATTCTCTGTCTGTGGGTTTGACTAACGGGAATTCTCCGTCTACGCATAACTATGCGCCTGGGCATATTTCTTCTTTCTTGACAGATAATAACCACTTGCCACCCCGCCACAATACATTTACTGCGGCTGGGTGGCATGTGCAGTCACGTAAATATATGTGATTGAGCTTGCACCTGTTTAGGAGGAAGTAGTCTGCCCTTCTTGTGACTGGTGTGTCCACCACAAATCACTGTTACCGGTAACTGATTATCATGTGATAACTTTGATTGGTCATAGCGATCACATGATAAGAATGTAAACAACTTGTCATTAATGTCTTTCCAATTATGAACAGCTTGCTTTCTGTTGTGATCTGTGATTGGCCCACAGCAATCACATGGTACCTGGCTACCTGTACTAAGTGATTAGCTTAACCAATCACAGGTCACAATCAAAAGCAAGTTGTTTAAGAATGGGAAACCCATTCAGGACACTCAGGACAGCTAACGCTATTGCGTATGCAGTGATCTTCACTGTATAAGCAGTAACAGTGTAAAAAAAAAAAAATCCTGATCACCCCCCCCCCCCCCCCCAGAGTAGTACAGTGCCACTAAGGTGACACTGAGCTACTCTGATGACAAGATGTAGAAAAAATCTTAAAAACATAATGTTAAAAAAATAAAAGCAATATTTAGAAAATTGAATATATATATATATATATATATATATATATATTGCATACTGTCACCAGTCAGTGTCCCTGATCACCACCACACCAGACATATGATGATGCTGTACTGCACTGGTGACAGTATGTAAAAAAAATTGTGAAAAAAAAATGTTTATTTAATTTTTTCATGTTCCAAAAAATTGTGAGGAGAAAAATTACATCTTCAAAAAACTCGCCATGCCTTTTACTAAATACCTCAAACTGTCAACTTTCCAAAAAAAGGGGTAATTTGGGGGCATTTTAGGGATTCAAAACATGACATTGGCCGTCAGTACATCAGGATTGATCAATTTTCAGATATATGTATCCCATAGTTTGTTGATAACTTTCACACAAACCAATAAATATACACTTATTGGATTTTTGGCCAAAATTTGATTTTATTGAATATGTTTTAAAACAAAAAGTAGAAAATATTTATTTTTCAAAATTGTTGTTCTTTTTTTAATTCGTGTACTAAAAAAACCCAGTGGTGAATGAATATCACCAAAAACAAGCTTTATTTGTGTGGGGGAAAAAAACTAAACTGAATAAAAAATAAATTAGTAGTATTAAGTAGAGCAGTGCTGAATATAAAAAAATGGCCTGGTCATGAAGAGGGTAAACCCTTTCCAGAGGTCAAATGTTAATAAAGGACTATTGGACTCTTCAGATGATCGTTGGGTGCTCCTTTTGGCTCACTCATGAGTGTAACTATCAAGTCTGAGCTTTTGGTTTGAGGTTTCAGGGCATAGCTGGAGGATGAGGAGGCAGCAGAGCCTCCTTCCTTAGGAGCCCCCCATTTAGCATGATGCCCAAGGAGGCTGCTTCTTCTGCCTTGGCCCAGTCCGGCCGTGACCAGCTCAGCCCTGTACCTTCCAATTGTCTCTTTACTTCTTCTTTCCATTTGGCTGTGATTTTTTCCAGTTCCTCCAGGGCGTTGGGTGATCCTGGATTATAAGATGCCCAGTCTTCTCTGCTAAGTAGAGTCTCTACAAACTCCTTCTGCTTCCGCCTGGCTTCTTCCTGTAAGATGTCCTCAGTGATCTGGAGCAAATTGTCTTCATTCTTCCACCTATACCTCTCTGATTCTGATTCTGATCCACATTTGCACCCGAATGATGAGAGAATGGAGTAGATCCTCGATTCGAAGAAAACAATCACAATGATTGCCAGCAGAATCACTAGAAGGCCAATAATCTGCAAAGAAAGAAAAGTTTTCAATAGCAATGTGTATTTCAACCTTCTACTCAGAAAAGGGTGAAGACATTTTAGTAGCTCACCAAGCCACTTCTAGTTTTGCTTTTGTCTCTTCAACGTTACTTTGCAGTAGAGCATGGAAGGAGAACTACTTACAACCATAGGGAAACAATACAAAACACATAGCTCCCAACTGTCCCTGATTTGGAGCAATATCCCTCTGTCCCTCTTTCCTCGTCATTTGTCCCTCATTTTGGTCTGATCTATATAGATGTATATAAATTGCACTTTTTATCTATCAAAAAGTGTTTTCCAGCACTAAACCTTTCATCCAATTTCTAAATTGCTGTGTTTGTAAATTCCAAAAGCCAATATAAAGGAATAGTAGTGGTAAAAAAAGCACTTGTGGGTTTAACCAAGCTTGTTTTTTTGTACAATTCTCCTTTAAGGGGGCGTGGCAAGGGGTATGTCCTATGCCTGCATACTTTTGCTGATAGGTGTCCCTCATTCCCATCTCAAAACGTTGGGAGGTATGCAAAACATACAGAGTATTACAGATATTGCATACAACACATGCACACATTAACTAATAGAGCTGCACAATTAATCGTTAAGAATCATTATCACGATTTCTTTCCCCCTTGTGATCTTGACAAAGTATTTCCCAATTCTTTCTATGCAGAGAATTCTCTCTGCTCCGCTGAAGCCGACAACCGTCAAAAGAAAGGGGAAAAAAAGTGCAGTCTGCCAAGAATCACAACATTCTTTAGCAGTAGAACTTAAAGCGGAATTCCACCCAAAAATGGAACTTCCACTTTTCGGAACCCTCCCCCCCTCTGGTGTCACATTTGGCACCTTTCAGGGGGGAGGGGCTGCAGATTCCTGTATAATACAGGTATTTGCACCCACTTCGGGCATAGACTCCCGCGGAAGTCTACGCCTCTTCCCGTCCCCCCCACACTGTCTGCTGGGAGACACACGGGTCCCAGAGACAGCAGGGACCATTCGGATTGCGCATCGTGACTCGCGCATGCGCAGTAGGGAACCATGCGGCTTCACTTCTTGACTCCCTTACCAAGGATGGCGGCAGCATCACCTGTCAGGAAATGTTCCATCCGCTGGTAATATCTGTCATTTGGCATGCAGTACTGAGGTCCACCAGCAGGTGTCTCCTGTTAGTTTGGAACTGTCAGGAGAGCTTTTCCCTGCTGATGTTATGTCATCTTTGGGCTGCAGTACTGGCGACCACCAGCGGATGGATCCTGGCAGTGTGGAACAGACAGCACCTCCTGCAATCAGGTGTCACTTGAGGCCAATCACAGGCCTATAAATACCCGGCAAGCACTCACATGTTTGCCTTGGTTTGATCCTTGCGCCCTGACCTGCTAGCTTGTGATCCTGATACTGATCCTGATCCTGATTCTGAACCTGTTCCTGTGCCCTGAACCTGTGACCTGTGTATCTGATCCTGTCTCCCTGTCCTGATCCCTATCCTGTCACCTTGTATCCCTGCCCTGCAGTCTGATCCATCCATCCTCTCCCTGTCCCGTGTTCCTTACCCCATCTGCTGATCTCCCTGTGTATGACCTTGGCCTGGCCTACGTTTGTGTCTCTGGAACATCCCCTGTCCATCTGCTGATCTGCTGTGTATGACCCTGGCCTGACTATTGTTTATGATCCTGGTATTTCCCATTTATTGCACAGGGTCTCTGTCTGTTGGTTAGTTATTGCACTGTGTCATATTGGCAGTGGCGACCCTAGGGGGGGCCAGAGGGGGCCCTGACCCCCCCTAACATTATGCTGGGCCCCACCATGTGCCCCCCCCCTTTTTTTTTTTTTTTTTACAAAAAGGCAATTTCTTTTTGTTTGTATTCATATCGGATGTGCCGCATCTTACTCGGGCCACCGCTGGGGTAACACAGTCTCTATTGAGAGGGAGAACGTCCCCAGTCAGCTCCTGCGGGTGATTCCTCCCCCCTCCCTCTGCTCGCTGACACTGCATAATGCGAGCGCTCACACAACCACGGCCGCTCGATCTGCTCCTTCCCCTGCATCCTCATTGGCAGGGAGAAGAGCGAGTTGCAGGAAGGACTCCACCAGGACTCTCAGTTACTGAAAAAACAGACTGATTTCTCCCGTCCTTAGGACAGGAGAACCAGCCTGTAAATTCCAAGAGATGCCAGACCAGCGCTGTCAATAGCAGGGGCAGGACAGTAAGAGGATCCTGGGGAACCCCACAGTGGCAGAACACCAGAGCCCGGTGTCAAGACAACCTTTGCAACCCTGATAGTTCTCCCACTGCTTTGGACCCTTATATTTTCTTGGTATGCTGGTGATATATATCTCTTGTTCTCTGTCACCCTGGGGGGGCCCCAATACAGTAGGAAGGGAGCTCACTGCAGAACATGTGAAAGGGCCATTGTGGGATCGTAGTAAAGGGGTAAAGGGCCCCAGGATAGATATATCTATCTATCTATCTATCTATCTATCTATCTATCTATCTATCTATCTATCTATCTATCTATCTATCTATCTATCTATATATATATATATATATATTTGCATTTTATATTGCCCCCCTATTTTTGTCCCTGTCCCCCCATGTGCCCCCCCTAAATATGAAAGCTGGAGACGGCACTGCATATTGGAGGTGGTTGTACTTATATTATTCACTTACCGTATATACTCGAGTATAAGCCGTTCCGAGTATAAGTCGAGGCCCTAATTTACCACAAAAAAATGGGAAAAACTTATTGACCCGAGTATAAGACGAGGGTGAGAAATGCACAGCTACTGTAAGTGGAAAAGAGGGTCAACAATGCCCATTTGCAGCCTCACTGTGCCCATTTGCATGCCTCACTGTGCCCATTTGCAGCCATAGGTCCCCCGAACTTCAAACTCAGTAGTTAAGGGTTCCTAGATGCCCCCTAGCTGCAGCCAAAATTTGGGGTCTCTGAACCCAAAGGGTCCCGAAATGACAGATGCTGCAGATGGACACAGTTGACCGAATTTGGGGCCCCGTATCTCGGGGCCACTTAGTGATAGGAACCCCACATTTAGTGTGCAAACCCAGTGGAACTAGCACCATAAAATATCCAAAGCTGGGGTTTCTAGCACCAAGTAGCCCCAAGATACAGGGCCCCAAAAATCGGTTCAGAAAATGTCAAGCACTTTTCTGCAGCAGAGAATGACATTTTCCACACCTACTTTGGGGCCCCGTATCTCGGGGCTACTTGGTGCTAGGAACTCCAGCTTTGGATATTTTATGGTGCTAGTTCCACTGGGTTTGCACACCAAACTTGGGGTTCCTAGCCCTAAGTGGCCCTGAAAGGGGCCCCAAAATCGGTTCAGAAAATGTCAAGCACTTTTCTGCAGCAGAGAATGACATTTTCCGAACCGATTTTGGGGCCCCGTATCTCGGGGCCACTTGGTGCTAGGAACTCCAGCTTTGGATATGTTGTGGACCCAGTTCCACTGGGTTAGCACAGAAAATTAGGGGTTCCTAGCACCAAGTGGCTCTGAGATACGAGGGGCCCAAAGTCGGTTCGTAAAATGAAATTTTTTGCTGCAGAAAAGTGCTTGACTCGAGTATAAGTCGAGGGGGGCACTTTCAGCACAAAAAAAATGTGCTGAAAAACTCGACTTATACTCGAGTATATACGGTACTTATTTTATTTATTTACTTACATGTGTTTGGTGTTCCTCTGTAGCTAACCATGCAGTTCTGGTCACCTGGTACATGACAGCTCCCGAGAGCCGAGTGGTAGCGTGCACACCGCCGGCGGCGCGCGCGCGACCCTGCGCAAGCTCCGTGAGTGTGATCGCGGGTCCCGCGGACTCGATGTAGACAAGCATTTCCCTGTTCTGCCTAGTGATAGGACACTGATCACAGCAACCTGTAATCAGGAGCGTTAATCAGTGTCGTGACACACGTAGCCCCTCCCCCCCACAGTTGGAATCACTCCCTAGGACACACTTAACCCCTACAGCGCCCCCTTCTGGTTAACCCCTTCACTGCCAGTCACATTTACACAGTAATCAATGAATTTTTAATGGCACTGATCACTGTATAAATGTGAATGGTCCCAAAATAGCGCCAAATGTGTCTGATGTGTCCGCCATAATGTCGCAGTCATGATAAAAATCACTGATCGCCGCCATTACTAGTAAAAAAAAAATTATTAATAAAAATGCCATAAAAATATCCCCTATTTTGTAGACGCTATAACTTTTGCGCAAACCAATCAATAAACGCTTATTGCGATTTTTTTTTTACCAAAAATATGTAGAATACATATCAGCCTAAACTGAGAGAAAAAAATGTTTTTCTTAATATATTTTTGGGGATATTTATTATAGCAAAAAGTAAAAAATAATGCGTTTTTTTCAAAATTGTCGCTCTTTTTTTGCTTATAGCGCAAAAAATAAAAACCGCAGAGGTGATCAAATACCTCCAAAAGTAAGCTCTATTTGTGGAGACAAAAAGGACATCGATTTTGTTTGGGAGCCATGTCGCACGACCGCGCAATTGTCAGTTAAAGCGACACAGTGCCGAATCGCAAAAAGTTCTCTGGTCCTTGGCCAGTCAAATGGTCCGGGGCTTAAGTGGTTAATGGAACGTAACAATACGCAACTTCGGATAAATCCGTATTCATTATGTTCACTAACAGCCAAATTTGAAAGGAGATTCCAATACCTATACATTTTATAGTTAGTAATAGTTAAGTTATTATTAGTTAGTTATTATTTCTGATTTTCGGATTTTCGTTCTTATTTTCAGATTTTCGTTATTTTAAATCTTCGGGTTTTCAATTCTTATTTTCAAATTTATGAATTTTCGAATTTCCAAAATTAGAAATTTCGGAAATTCAGATTTTTCCGAATGAACAAATTTGTCAAAATTTTTTTTTTTTCTTTTGCAAATTCTTTTTATTAGAAATTTTCACTGTGAAGGTACAAAACAGGGCCATTGGGGCACACCCCGGCCAATTGGTGCGCATAGCCATGTGCATAACAGCGTACAACTCACCGTGTATCTAAAAACTAAACATAACTATAACTAAAGAACCAAAACAACCACATATCCGGTACCCGGGTTTTCACATGGTAGGATGATGATAGGAGATATCTTTTCCTGTATGACTTCTCGTCCCTCTCAAGTGTCTGAGCCGGACGTTACAAGAACAATTAGGATTAAGTGTGATCACCTGACCTCTGGACTAATACCACCCACTCACTTGTCTGGGGCATGGACCTCCGCACTCACCGGTAAAATTTGTCGAAATTTGTTAAAAAACATGTCTATTGTACACAATGCAATATCTTGAGTACTACACCTACGCCGGCCACATAGCTAAATGAAAGGCTTAGAAGAGTTGAGGCTGGACTATGTCTTCTGTCCCAAATACATATCTAAGTAGATATCTAGAAGCCACAAAAATTAGCGATGGTTTATATAATGGTTACTTACCAGCGGAGCAATCAACTGGCACCACTAACCTAACCACAGCATTTTAAGAGTGATTTAACCTTCCAATATAGTTTATGACACAATGGGGACATTAGAGCGTAAGCTCCTCTGGTACAGAGACTGATGTGACTGTGGGGGGAGGGGTCATTAGAGTGTAAGCTCCTCTGGTACAGAGACTGATGTGACTGTGGGGGGAGGGGACATTGGAGCGTAAGCTCCTCTGGTACAGAGACTGATGTGACTGTGGGGGAGGGGTCATTAGAGCGTAAGCTCCTCTGGTACAGAGACTGATGTGACTGTGGGGGGAGGGGTCATTTGAGCGTAAGCTCCTCTGGTACAGAGACTGATGTGACTGGCTCACTGTGCCCAGTATTCTGGGCACAGTGAGGCGGCAATTGATGTTTTTTTTCAGAATTTGTCAGTTTGTTTGCGCCCTCCAAAAAAAAAAAAGCACCAGCCGCCACTGGTCAGAGCTATATAAATGTATAATAATAATAGTGTGGTGTACTTACCGGGGACAAATGTATTAGGTAATTACTTCGTACTTCTGTCCAGCTCAGCAGCAGTTCTCGATGAGAGATATTTGAATTTTTTATTTCTATCAATCCATCCACAGACTTCACGAAGCAATCCCCGTACCGTCCATCTGTGATTACAATCAGTACCCAAAGCACGACAACCTTAATTTCGAAAAAACGACTCTGCATATTGGCACAGCAGCACCCGCACTTTGCGTTCTTGGCTTCAGCCTTTGTTTCCGACATTTCCAGATTTTGGAAAGACTTATTTGATTCGATGTTGATTTTACTGTCGCCCTCCTCAGTGCCGCCTCCGATTTCTGCGCTGTTCTCTCTTTTTCCGGTTTTGCAGCACATCCCTCCCGGGCTTAAATAGCACGCCACAACTCCGACAATTATAGTCGGTACGACGAGGAACACCAAGCTGTAGACGATCGCCAGGGGTCTGTCAGAGGGACATCTGAATTCCAGGTCCATGATTTTCTCCAACCCGAGAAGAACCATCACAAGAATGGAGTTCCCAACAATGTTGAAGTGTTCTTTGATAAAGGAGGCGATGTTCGTCGTTTTACCTTTTCCTCCTGAGGACATTACAGGGGGGGGGGGTTGCCCCCTTCAGGAGGAACTTTAGAGCCTAGCGGCTGATGCGGAGTCAGATTTTGTTCTGACTGTTGTCGTCCACTTTCACTTATTATGTATCTATTGATTTTGGTGGATAGAACAGTTAGTCATACTAATAAGATGATTGTGAGAAGAATAAATAAGGGTGGAGCTCGCTGAAAAAGATTGTCAATGAAGGAGCCGTGTTAGGAAACAAAAGTGCTGTGTTGGGCAATGTAATTCACTGGCAGGGTGAATTACATCTAAACTGTACGGTGAATTATTCTATCTACGTAATTCATATGCATTATTCATTTAATGTCATGGGTTTGGACATATTTGAGACATAACACCTATACTAACCAGCTCCCGACCGGGTCACGCAGATATACTGAATGGCTCCCCTGGGCAAAATCCCGTACGGGTACATCCTTACCATTTTCAGCCACCAGAGGGCAGTCGTGCACCCGCTGCACGACGGGGGGGGGGGGACCCAATGCACGTGGCAGGCGGGCACGATCACCGCCGTCCACGCGTGATCGCGTGCACAAGCGCCAGCACGGGATTTGTGTGTGTAAACACACAAATTCCTGTGCTGTCAGGTAAGAGGAAACAAGTAGGAAAGACAATATGTCTCCTCTCCTAGTCACTCCCATCCCCACACAGTTAGAACACAATGAGGGAAAACATTTTTTTTTAATTTTATTTCAGTTACTTATATAGCGCCGTCAATTTACGCATCGCTTTACATATACATTGTACATTCACATCAGTCCCTACCCTCAAGGAGCTTACAATCTAAGGTCCCTAACTTGCATTCATACATACTAGGGACAATTTAGACAGGATCCAATTAACCTACCAGCATGTCTTTGGAGTGTGGGAGGAAACCGGAGTACCCGGAGGAAACCCACGCAGGCACAGGGAGGACATGCAAACTCCAGGCAGGTAGTGTCGTGGTTGGAATTTGAACCAGTGACCCTTCTAACTGCTAGGCGAGAGTGCTACCCACTACACCACTGTGCTACCCACATTTAACCCCTTGATCGCCCCCTAGTGTTAATCCCTTCCCTGCCAGTGACATTTACACAGTAATCAGTGCATTTTTATAGCACTGATCGCTGTATAATTGTCAATGGTCTCAGAAAGTGTCAAAAGTGTCCGATCCGTCCATCGCAATGTCTCAGTATTGCTAAAAATCGCAGAACACTGCCATTACTAGTAAAAAAATAAATTATAAAAATGCCATAAAAATGCCATAAATCTTTCCCATAGTTTGTAGATGCCATAACTTTTGTGCAAACCAATCAATATTCGCTTATTGTGTTTTTTTTTACCAAAAATATGTAGAAAAATATATATTGGCCTAAACTGATGAAGAATTTAGTTTTTTTTAAAAAATTTGGGGGATATTTATTATAGCAAAAAGTAAAAAATATTGTTGTTTTTTTTTTTTTCAAAATTGTCGCACTTTTTTTGTTTATAGCGCAAAAAATAAACATATACCGTATATACTCGAGTATAAGTCGAGTTTTTCAGCACATTTTTTTGTGCTGATAGTGCCCCCCCCGACTTAAACTTGAGTCAAGCACTTTTCTGCAGCCAAAAATTTCATTTTCCGAACCGAATTTGGGGCCCCTTATCTCAGGGCCACTTGGTGCTAGGAACCCCAAATTTGGAGTGCAAACCCAGTGAACCTGGTACCATAACATATCCAAAGATGGAGTTCCTAAGTGGCCTTGAGATACGGGGCCCCAAAGCCGGTTCGGAAAATGTCATTCTCTGCTACAGAAAAGTGCTTGACATTTTCTGAACCGATTTTTAGGGCCCTGTATCTCGGGGCCACTTGGTGCTAGAAACTTTGGATATTTTATGTTGCTAGATCCACTGGGTTCGCACACCAAATTTGGGGTTCCTAGCACTAAGTGGCCCCAAGATACGGGGCCCCAAATTCAGTCAACTGTGTCCATCTGCAGCAATGTCATTTTGGGACCCTTTGGGTTCAGAGACCCCAAATTTTGGCTGCAGCTAGGGGGGCATCTAGGAACCCTAAACTACCAAGTTTGAAGTTCAGGGGACCTATGGCTGCAAATGGGCACAGTGAGGCATGCAAATGGGCATTGTTGACCCTCTTTTCCACTTACAGTAGCTGCGCATTTCTCACCCTCGTCTTATACTTGGGTCAATACATTTTTCCCATTTTTTTGTGGTAAATTAGGGCCTCGACTTATACTCGGAACGGCTTATACTCGAGTATATACGGTAAGTGCTCTGGTCAGGAAGGGGGTAAAATCTTGCGGGGCTGAAGTGGCTAATAACATATTGATTTGACCTATGTGTCTCCTGATATATGTAGCGCTACCCCCTCAGGAGCTGCTAGTTACTGGTTCCCCCTATTCCTGCACATCCAGACGACACGCATTCCCAGCTTGCATCCAGACACAAGAAATCATTCCATGGGCTTGTTTCTGTTGTTTTATTGGGAGAAAAAACTTGGGTAGGGTATCGGGATTATGGGATTTGACTTGAAGAACAACAGATGAGGACAAACTTCCTTCTCTCTGTACAAAAAGAGATGAAGATCCTGGACTGTACTCCCTCCAGAATAATCATTGGCTCTATGGATCAGTGGCAAGGTTCTTTATGAACCAGGAGCTCTCAGTCCCCTTTAGTGAAATAGCACAAAGTATCAAACTGTATGCAGGAGTATAGTGTCTCATCATCAGTAGAACTTCACTCAGTTCTGACTTTTGTGGATACTACCAACCCTCCTGGCTGCTTGACTCCCAGCCCACCTGGCTGCTTCTGAAGAACGCCCCAGGACAAGGGATTGAGATTTCCAACCCATGGTAGCGCCAAACCTGAACCTCATCCCTATAATTAAAGTGCTCAGGTTTTTCCAACCGTATCGGATTGGGAATTCTGAGTATCCAATCGGGCTTCATGGTGTGTGAGGAACTTTGCAGATTGTATCTTGATGCGGAGATGACCGCACCATATGTCATCCTCATTAATATTGGCAGTATCAATGATCTAATTATGGGATGTTCCTTTCTAACAGGAATGAGGACCGAGTTGCCGGCTTTTCTCTCTTAAATATTAACTATGTTCACTGCCTACCATGACCTCTGGCTTGTATCTCAGTATCTGTGTCGCTTGTCTCCCCTGACCTACTGACTTGTATTCTGATATCTGTGGCTGCTGCCTGCCATGACCTTTGAACTGCTACCTGTTGATCATTCCAATCCACTGCTACCTGCAGTACACCTACCTTCTCCTGTCCTACTTCGTGGAGCCTACTTGACTTGTGGTCCATAGTACTAGAGCAAGGTGTACCTGGATCATCCACATATGATTGGCAAGTCCTGATCTACTCTTCATTCTCATCCATTCCAGCGTGATCCCAGCCCAGTTCTCAGGTTCCAAGTTTGATCCAGGGTGGTCCCTACTCTGTATATCCAGCTCCCAGCAATTGCTACGTTGTGTCAGAATGCAGCAAAGCCCAACATTAACAAATGGAGCTCCCTGGTGATTACCTGCCAGCTCTTAGACTGCACATCCTGAGGTATCCCTTTTCACCTGCTCTCACAGGGGATCATCCCCATACAATTGGCAAGTCCTGAACTACCCCTCATTCTCTTCCATTCCAGCGTGATCCCAGTTTCCAGGTCCCAAATTTGATCCAGAGTGGTTCCTACTCTATAGATCCAGCTCCCAGCTCTTTATGCCCCATAGTACTTTTCCCTGCCAATAGCTGGCTGTTGGCCTGCATTTCTCAGGCCTACCTACTGCCTTTTTTTCGTAGTGTAGCTGGAGGGTCCTTGTCAGCGTAATCATCAGTGGTGGCTGGTGCTCCAGCTGGGGGGGTGGCGACAAACAAACCACGCGACCCCCCCTCCAGCATCAGTGCCCCTCCCCCCCAATCCCCCACCTGTGGGTGGTACTGTGCTTGTGGTGATGCAGAGCGAGATCGCTCCCTCCGATGAGGACGGTCTCCTCTGGATCTCCCGGATCTCCACGTACATCCTCCCCCGGAACCAGCCAACCAATACGCTTCTCCTCTTGCCCAATCGGGTCTCAGGACCCGCTTCCTGATTGGCCAGGAGGAGAGGCAGGAAGACAATAGTGAATATTAATTTGCTATTGTCAAACAACTGGGTGGGCACAGGGCGCAGTGCTCTGCACCCAGAGCCCGACCTTTTTTGAAGCCAATTAGAGCCTCAGGCTCTAATCATGTGCTTCCAAAAAAAAAAAAACCCATAGAAATCTATGCGTCTGGTGCCCTACATATAGATTAGGGGCTAAACGCATGGATTAGGGAGGCTGTGCCCCTAATGAAGTGGCCACCACTGGTAATCACCATCCTGTAAATAGTTTTTATTATTTTAAATATTACAAGTATCATTTAATGTGGTTCAAATAATTCACATCCAGTAATTTGATTCATTTATATAGAAACTTTTGTTAGTAGCTTTATATTGTGGATCATATTTCATTGCTCATTACACTTTTTGTTGTATTTTTCAGTGATTTTTTTTTTCTTTTGTTACTCTATAGGTAGTTTTTATTGCTTTGATGCTATTTGGGTTCTAGTTGAGGTCCGGGGAATTTTAGAATAATATTTTACAGATTTTTGTGCTTTCAATTCATTTGCAATTGTTTTGCATTTTTCAATGCATCGTATAATTATTATGCCCATATTCATCTTTCAAAAAGTCCTTATCCTATAATATAAAAGTCCTTAGCCTATAATATATCTAAATATATAATATAATATATATAAATCAATGTTATTAAGATTTAGCTTCTGTTTTATAGATCTTTATTATTATAATCAGCTTTATTTGAATATGTGTGAAAGTGGTTTCTGGATTATAATAAATTTCATTGTGATTTATATATGAGTAGATGTATTTTGAAAAAAATTGGACCATTATAAGATTTCATATGTTTTCAACTATTTTTATGTTTGTTTTGTAGCCCTGAAGAAAGAGGGGGAGATCTTTGTACTCCTCAAATGTGTTCATGTTTCATGTTTTCCTGTTTTAAACTAATACCAATATTAAAGATTTTGGATTCTCTGTCTTATTTCTGGCTGGGATCTCGATGGGGAGATTTTGCCTCACTTCCTGTCCTCCAAAACATTCAGGGTGTGGTTGTCACTGGGACAGGATCAGGAATGTTGAGTGCATTGCCGTGCTCGAAAAAAAATTGCACATGATAATATTGTAGCACCCTCTAGCTTAGCATGCTAGTGTGATCGCTTTTTTTTCAGTAGTGTAGGTAAATTGTTAGGCCTGGGTGGCAGCCAAGCCTGTGTGTTTGAGTTTGGGTCAGGGTGAGTGATCCAGGAAGGCTGGAGGACTCATCAGGCAGCATCTCTGGTACCTCCCCCACTTGCTGGAACTTTGCAGAAACTTCCAGAAGAGAAAGAGGGAGGTTAGGAGGAGCTGCATGAAGTATTAATGAGGGTCCCAACCAATCTCTGATCAAATGGGCTGGCAGGGGGAGGGACCACTTATATACTCAGGGTCTCGCCAGCTCTCCTCCAGACACATACAGGTGCACTTTGATACAAAATACCATAAGATGACCAGCAGGGTAATAGCCAGCATTCCATTGGTCTGCACATGAGATAAGAAGGGAAAGGGTTAAAGGTTGACTCCATATGAGGACAGATGAATCTGTAAAGTGCTGAATTATATGACTGCTTAAGGGTGGCAACACTTTACAGTGCCTGCAACTGTGCCACTGACCCACCTCCTATCTTCACTATGGACAACTAGAAAACATCAATCCACCAACCCTAGCTGTCTGCTCCCTATGATCACTCCATATCTCTTGCCATTGACTTACAAAGTAGACATTGTACACATCAACGTGAGGACAGGGTGCTCTGCCAAGGGGTCTCCCCCTGGCAAGGTACCCCCATGTGGACAAGTGGCCCTCGAAGAAGAGTATTCTCATTGGATTTCAAGTGCCAAGCTATCCTGGGAGGCAGTGAAGCACAGCGATATTACCTGCTTTCCCAGGAGCATCGGAAGGTGGGCCGAGGTTATACATTTACATATGGAAGGTCCAGTTTGAGAAAAAACAATTAGGAAATTTGACCTGTGAAATAACACATGCAGCCTGTTATCACTGTAGTGCAGCCATTCTCCACCAGAGTTCTGTAGAACCCAAGAGTTTCCCCAAAGGCCGCTAGGGGTTCCTTTAGCTCCTATATTATAGTGTCTACATGATTCCAATGTCAACGCCACTTGGCAAAGCTAGCTGCATGACACTAATGATCTTTTAGGCTGTCTGTGATGGTGGCGTTCTGCCCACCTATATAAGGAACATTCTTCCCAATGACACCCAATGTAAGGAGCATTCTTCCCACTGATCACCAATGTAAGTAACATTCTTCTCACTGATCACCAATGTAAGGAACATTCTTCTCACTGATCACCAATGTAAGGAGAATTCTTCCCACTGATCACCAATGTAAGGAACATTCTTCCCACTGATCACCAATGTAAGGAACATTATTCTCACTGATCACCAATGTAAGGAAAATTCTTCTCACTGATCACCAATGTAAGGAACATTCTTCTCACTGATCACCAATGTAAGGAACATTCTTCCCACTGATCACCAATGTAAGGAACATTCTTCCCACTGATCACCAATGTAAGGAACATTCTTCTCGCTGATCACCAATGTAAGGAACATTCTTCTCACTGATCACCAATGTAAGGAACATTCTTCTCACTGGCCACCAATGTAAGGGACATTCTTCTCACTGATCACCAATGTAAGGAACATTCTTCCCACTGATCACCAATGTAAGGAACATTCTTCTCACTGATCACCAATGTAAGGAACATTCTTCTCACTGATCACCAATGTAAGGAACATTCTTCTCACTGATCACCAATGTAAGGAACATTCTTCTCACTGATCACCAATGTAAGGAACATTCTTCCCACTGATCACCAATGTAAGGAACATTCTTCTCACTGATCACCAATGTAAGGAACAATCTTCTCACTGATCACCAATGTAAGGAACATTCTTCTCACTGATCACCAATGTAAGGAACATTCTTCTCACTGATCACCAATGTAAGGAACATTCTTCTCACTGATCACCAATGTAAGGAACATTCTTCTCACTGATCACCAATGTAAGGAACATTCTTCTCACTGATCACCAATGTAAGGAACATTCTTCACACTGACCAACAATGTAAGGAGCATTCTTCTCACTGATCACCAATGTAAGGAACATTCTTCTCACTGATCACCAATGTAAGGAACATTCTTCCCACTGATCACCAATGTAAGGAGCATTCTTCTCACTGATCACCAATGTAAGGAACATTCTTCTCACTGATCACCAATGTAAGGAACATTCTCCTAACTGATCACCAATGTAAGGAACATTCTTCTCACTGATCACCAATGTAAGGAACATTCTTCTCACTGATCACCAATGTAAGGAACATTCTTCCCACTGATCACCAATGTAAGGAGCATTCTTCTCACTGATCACCAATGTAAGGAACATTCTTCTCACTGATCACCAATGTAAGGAACATTCTCCTAACTGATCACCAATGTAAGGAACATTCTTCTCACTGATCACCAATGTAAGGAACATTCTCCTAACTGATCACCAATGTAAGGAACATTCTTCCCACTGATCACCAATGTAAGGGACATTCTTCTCACTGATCACCAATGTAAGGAACATTCTTCCCACTGATCACCAATGTAAGGAACATTCTTCCCACTGATCACCAATGTAAGGAGCATTCTTCTCACTGATCACCAATGTAAGGAACATTCTTCCCACTGATCACCAATGAAAGGAACATTCTTCTCACTGATCACCAATGTAAGGAACATTCTTCTCACTGATCACCAATGTAAGGAGCATTCTTCTCACTGATCACCAATGTAAGGAACATTCTTCCCACTGACCACCAATGTAAGGAGAATTCTTCCCACTGATCACCAATGTAAAGAACATTCTTCTCACTGATCATCAATGTAAGGAACATTCTTCCCACTGATCACCAATGTAAGGAACATTCTTCCCACTGATCACCAATGTAAGGAACATTCTTCCCACTGATCACCAATGTAAGGAACATTATTCACACTGACCAACAATGTAAGGAGCATTCTTCTCACTGATCACTAGGGATGAGCTTCGTGTTCGAGTCGAACCCATGTTCGACTCGAACATCGGCTGTTCGGTCGTTCGCCGATTTGCGAACGATATGGGCCGTTCGCGCCAAATTCGTGTGGCATCGCAGTGCATTGCTTGCTGATGATTGGCCAAGCATGCACTATGACCCACATGCTTGGCCAATCACAGCGCCGCCTGAACAGAGAGCCGTAATTGGCCAAAGCCAAGGAGGCTTTGGTCAATTATGGCTCAAGGGATTTAGTACATGCCCCACACTATATAAGGCCGCCTGCACGGCGGCCCTGTGCAGTGTGTTCCGGTGTGCTTAGAGAGAGAGAGAGACAGTGTCATTTCATTTGAGTTAGCTAGATTAGGCAGGACAGTCAGTCAGTTAGCTGCACTTAAAGTGTATTGTGTATATATATGCATCCCAGGTGTTGCATATATATATATATACACTGTATTCAGTTTAGCTAGATCCGTTCCTGTTATCTTCTAGACTATTTACATTTAGTGCAGTGCGTCCTGCTCACAGTGTTCAGCTAGATCCGTTCCTGTTATCTTCCTACTGACAGGCAGGCTTGTCTTGTTGCAGTATATAAAGCTACCTGAAGAAAATTACTGGTGTTCTTTTGATCCTATTAGTACCACAGTCAGGCAGCTAGACTATTTACATTTAGTGCAGTGCGTCCTGCTCGCAGTGTTCAGCTAGATCCGTTCCTGTTATCTTCTTACTGACAGGCAGGCTTGTCTTGTTACAGTAAATACAGCTACCTGAAGAAAATTGCTGGTGTTCTTTTGATCCTATTAGTACCACAGTCAGGCAGCTAGACTATTTAGAGTTAGTGCAGTGCGTCCTGCTCACAGTGTTCAGCTAAACCTACAAGTTAGTGGGGTGCGTCCACCTCACAGTGTTCAGCTAAGGCTACCTGTAGAAGGTTGGTGGTGTTCTCATACTACAGGCAAGCAGTTGATTTTGCTAGCTGCAGTATCAGTACATATATATATATATATATATATATATATATATATATATATATATATATCCCAGCTTAGTGCAGCTACAGGCCATTAGTATGTCTGGAAGGCCAAGAAGGAGAGGCAGACAGTCACAAGCCAATAAGAGAGGGCAAGCAGGCTCTGTGTCTAGTGCTGGTCGTGGAGACGGTGCATCCTCATCAGCACGTGGCCATGGGACACGCTTGGCCTTTTTTTCGGCAGCTGGCCGTGTTGAGCCGCAACATGCGGAAGACTTGGTCGAGTGGATGACCAAGCCGTCCTCATCCTCCTCATCCTCTCTCACCCATGCCCAGGGTGCTTTGTCTGGCAAAGCAGCGGCCTCTTCCCTCGGCTCAATGTCATCAGTGACTCCTTCCCTAGCTCCACCATGTCCTCCTGAGGAGTCCCTCGAACTGTTTGACCACAGTGTTGGGTACATGCTCCAGGAGGATGCCCAGCGTTTGGAAGGCTCTGATGATGATACTGAGCTCGATGAAGGCAGTAACATGAGCACGGACAGAGGGGGTGCCCAAGAAGGACAGCAATCTCGCAGTCATGCTCCCCCTGCTGCAGCATACTGCCAGGTTTGCTCCAGTGATGAGGAGGGAGGGGATGATGAGGTCACTGACTCAACGTGGGTGCCTGATAGGAGAGAGGAGGAGGAGGAGGAGGAGGCGGCACATCACCAACGAGGCAGGATGCCCTCCAGGGGCCAGCCTAAGGGCAGCACATTGACTGCATCACACCCCAAAGCTCCACATGTGCAGGGCGCTGCAGTCTCTGCACGTTATTCAAAAAGTTCTTTGGTGTGGGCCTTTTTTGAGACGAGGGCATCAGATTGCACCGCTGCTATTTGCAACATATGTCTCAAGCGTATCTCACGTGGCCAAAACATCTCCCGCTTGGGTACCACATGCTTGACCAGACATATGTTGACCTGCCATGCAGTTCGTTGGCAAGCGTATCTAAAAGACCCACACCAAAGAACAAAGAGGACATCTCCTTGCTCCTCATCAGCTGAGATTTCCAACCCCACTAGACCTTCAGTCCTCTCTGAGACCTGCACTGAGAGGAATGAAGGTGTAGAATTAGGTGTGTCACAGCCAAGTACTTGTGGGCAATCTGCTTTTGGTACACCGACGTCAGATTGTACCAGGCAAATTTCCCTGCCCCAGCTGCTGCACCGCCGAAAGAAGTTTGCTCCCAGCCATCCACATGCCCAGCGGTTGAATGCTAGCTTGGCAAAATTGCTAGCACTTCAACTGCTGCCTTTTCAGTTTGTAGACTCTGCCCCCTTCCGTGAGTTTGTGGAATGTGCGGTTCCTCAGTGGCAGGTACCCAAACGCTACTTTTTCTCACGGAAGGCGATTCCGGCTCTCTACCGGCATGTGGAAGGCAATGTCCATGCCTCGCTGGATAGGGCGGTCAGCGGTAAGGTGCATATTACCGCTGACTCATGGTCCAGCAGGCATGGACAGGGACGTTACCTAAGTTTCACAGCGCATTGGGTGACTCTGCTGGCAGCTGGGAAGGATGCAGGACAAGGTGCAGTAGTGTTGGAGGTTGTTCCGCCACCACACCTCCAAAATGCTGATTGTGACACACCTCTCTCCTCCACCCCCTCCTCTTCTTCTTCCTCCATGGCCTCTTCCTCTGAACCAGCGGTGCTCCGTAGTCGTTCAAGGGGCTACGCAAGTACGCAGGCCAAAAGATGCCATGCGGTGCTTGAGCTGGTGTGCTTGGGGGACAGGAGCCACACTGGGGCAGAGGTTCTGTCAGCTCTGCAGGGGCAGGTTCAGAGGTGGTTGACGCCACGCCAACTTAAGGCAGTAATGGTGGTTTGCGACAATGGCACCAACCTCCTCTCTGCCCTCCGACAGGGACAAATGACCCATGTGCCCTGTTTGGCTCACGTCCTTAACTTGGTGGTGCAGCGGCTCTTGGGCAGGTACCCGGGCATACAGGATGTCCTGAGGCAGGCCAGGAAAGTCTGTGTGCATTTCTGCCGGTCATATAATGCCAGTGCTCGGCTGACGGACCTCCAAAAGGAGTTTAACCTGCCCAAGAACCGCCTAATCTGTGACATGCCCACCAGGTGGAACTCAACGTTGGCCATGCTGCAGCAGCTGCACACGCAGCAGAGGGCCATCAATGAGTACCTGTGCGACTATGGCACCAGGACAGGGTCAGGGGAGCTTGGTTTTTTTCCCCACGCCAGTGGGCCATGATCGGGGATGCATGCACTGTCCTGTCACCATTCGAGGAGGCCACGAGGATGGTGAGCAGTGACAGTGCATGCATCAGTGACACTGTCCCCCTTGTCCACCTGTTGGAGCACACGCTGCGTGGAATAATGGACAGGGCACTTGAGGCAGAACAGAGGCAGGAAGAGGAGGACTTCCTTAGCTCTCAAGGCCCCCTTTATCCAGACAGTGTTCCTGCGTGCCCGCCGATCACACAGGAAGAGGACGAGGAGGAGGAGGAGGAGGAGGAAGATTGTGTCAGCATGGAGGTGGAGCCTGGCACTCAGCATCAGCAGCAGTCTTTAAGGGATCAGTCCCAAGAAACACATGGACTTGTACGTGGCTGGGAGGAGGTGGCTGCTGACCATGTCGTCCTTAGTGACCCAGAGGACTCCGGACCGAATGCCTCAGCAAACCTACGCTGGGTATGATCGGTTCCAGCAACCAACGCCAGCGTCTGTTTTACATGGTGCAGGAATACCTAGGGGCAAGATCAGACTTGGACACCTTTCCCACCGAAAATCCTCTGGGTTACTGGGTCTTGAGGATGGATCACTGGCCAGAGCTTGCACAGTATGCAATTGAGCTACTGGCCTGTCCTGCATCCAGCGTTCTTTCGGAACGCACATTCAGTGCTGCTGGAGGCGTGGTAACCGATCACAGGGTGCGTCTGTCCACCGACTCGGTCGATCGACTGACCTTCATAAAAATGAATCAGTCTTGGATCACCACCAGCTACCAAGCACCTGATGCTGATGTAACCGAATATTTTTTTTTTAAATCTCAGATCCCTTCAAAGACTGCCTATGCTGAGTGACTATCCCTGAGTAATTATCCTCTTCCTCCTCAATCATCACGCTGATAGCTTGTAAGAACATTTTTGGTTCTGGGCGCCACCACCAGTGCCTAAGGCACAATTTTTCAGCCCCTGTTTAACAGGGGCGTGTAATTACAATTTTTGATGCAATACTTTGCAGCAGGGCTCGTTCCTGCGTTCAAACTAGAGTGTCTGTGAGGGGTTGCAGTGTTGTGGCACCAACACCAGTGCCTAAGGCCTAATTTTTCAGCTCCTGTTCAACAGGGGCATGTAATTACAATTCTTGATCTAATATTTCACAGCAGGGCCCTGTGAGGGCTTACAGTGTTGTGGCCACAGCAACACCTAAGGCCCAAATTTCTGCTGAGTATATAGGGCAGGACCCTACTTTCAAACATCTAACTTACAAACGACTCCTACTTGCAAACGGAAGGAGACAACAGGAAGTGAGATGAAATCTACCCCTAGGAAGGGAAATTCTCTCCTGTAAGAGTTAATATGGAAAAACAATTTCTCCTTTCCACTGATGCTTTCCAATCCTTGTTCCACAAAAAAACCCAAATTTTCAAAAAACATTTTTCATTGGGACAAAAAGTGAGGTAAAATCTTCTGAAGAGGAGGAAAGACAGCAAAACAAATGTCACAGGGGTGATAACCCTTCCCTATGTTTTCCAAAAAGCTTAAAAAAGATTTTTTGGCTGGAGCTAAACACGTTAAAAATGTACCCGTTCAAAATTACAAAGAGATTCTACTTAACAACAAACCTACAGTCCCTGTCTTGTTTGCACCGCCTGTATACTGCTGTTCAGAGTATATAGGGCCTGATGGCCCCACACCTTTCCTTATTTTAATTTGGGTGCGGGGTTCCCCTTAATATCCATACAAGACCCAAAGGGCCTGGTAATGGACTGGGGGGTACCCATGCCGTTTGTCTCACTGATTTTCATCCATATTGCCAGGACCCGACATGACATTAAACCCGCAAGCAGTTTTAAATGAGATTTTTTCCTTTAAAAATGACTTATGGTGCAGGGACTGTTCTAAACACGGGAAACACGCGTCACTTTACAGGCATACTATAGACACCCCCCAGGTACGATATTTAAAGGAATATTTCACTTTTTTTTTTACTTTAAGCATCATTAAAATCACTGCTCCCGAAAAAACGGCTGTTTTTAAAAGTTTTTTTTTGCATTGATACATGTCCCCTGGGGCAGGACCCAGGTCCCCAAACACTTTTTATGACAATACCATGCAAATTAGCCTTTAAAATGAGCACTTTTGATTTCGAACGTTTGAGTCCCATAGACGTCAATGGGGTTCTAACGTTCGTGCGAACTTTCGGTCCATTCGCAGGTTCTGGTGCGAACCGAACCGGGGGGTGTTCGGCTCATCCCTACTGATCACCAATGTAAGGTAATGTGCATTTATATATTCTAAAATACCTGCTTTACCTTGTGTAAGCATGATTTTAATCGAGACTCCAATGATCTACTTATTGATTTGTTTTATTTATTTTTCTAGTCATCTCTTGATGCATCCCACTCCTGATGATTGGCTTTAAACGCCATGAAACGCGTAGAGTCTACACTCAGGGTTGCCATTTCAAGTTTGGTTCATCTATGAATTCTATCGTATACCATTTATACTTACTAACATTGTTATTCGGAATACCTTGTTCACCTTTTTTGTATACCCATTTTAGAACTGTGATTGCTTGTATCAATTATTTTCAAACAGCGTTTATAAACAACGTTTCTATCAACATGACTACTATTTTTATTATGCCTCAATGTGCATGATTTATGTATTGTATATTATGATGCATTATATTATTATTATTATTATTATTATTATTATTATTATTATTATTATTATTATTATTATTATATTACTCATGAACTGATGTCTATGCATTTCTTTGATTAGCATTTCTCTATGGCTATAAAGCTTATTAGCCCCTCAAGGGGTGGTGATAGTTAATTTAATATAAGGTATCCTAGACTTTTTCAAAGACCTACCCATGCCTCATTTAAAGTCTCACTACCCCTCTCTTTTGCTTTTTAATGTTTATACAGGGATGAAGACATGGTTATGGTAACTGTGGGGCCCAATCAGGTCAACTGCTTTACAATATGATCACCAATGTAAGGAACATTCTTCTCACTGACCACCAATGTAAGGGACATTCTTCCCACTGATCACCAATGTAAGGGACATTCTTCCCACTGATCACCAATGTAAGGAACATTCTTCTCACTGATCACCAATGTAAGGGGCATTCTTCTCACTGATCACCAATGTAAGGAACATTCTTCTCACTGATCACCAATGTAAGGAACATTCTTCTCACTGATCACCAATGTAAGGAACATTCTTCCCACTGATCACCAATGTAAGGAGCATTCTTCCCACTGATCACCAATGTAAGGAGCATTCTTCCCACTGATCACCAATGTAAGGGACATTCTTCCCACTGATCACCAATGTAAGGAACATTCTTCTCACTGATCACCAATGTAAGGAGCATTCTTCTCACTGATCACCAATGTAAGGAACATTCTTCTCACTGATCACCAATGTAAGGAACATTCTTCTCACTGATCACCAATGTAAGGAACATTCTTCTCACTGATCACCAATGTAAGGAACATTCTTCTCACTGATCACCAATGTAAGGAACATTCTTCTCACTGACCTCCAATTTATGGAGCATTTTCCCATTGAACACCAATGAATTGGTGTTAGCAGGGTTTCCCCGACACTTGAGAATTATTTTTTGGGTTCCTACAGGATAAAAAGCTTAACAAAGGCTGCTCTAGTGCATGTGGAAAAGGACAAACTGTAAGTAGACTGCAGGACATCAGATGTAACGGATGTAATGGATGAAAAAAGTAAAAGCCCTTCCCTCCCCCTGCCCTAAATTCTCCAAGATACACAGCATTTTGCTACCTACTGTAGAAGTCCTACACTAAGCTCTCCTTGTGCACTCTAATTACAAATATTCACTGGCCTTATCAACTTCATATGTTATGAGATTATTCTTATTATTACATTGATGGGGGTGGCTCAGGGACAGTTGTTAGGTGGGTGTGGGATAGGCTTCCCTGAATAAGTGAGTTTTCAGGGATCTCCTAAAGGTGGACAGGTTAGGGGCTGATCGGATATACCGGGGCAGGGAGTTCCAGAGGATGGGAGAGGCTCTGGAGAAGTCCTGAAGACGAGCATGAGAGGAGGTAACAAGGGAGCTAGAGAGCAGGAGGTCCTGGAGGAGCGGAGAGGACGATTAGGACGATATCTGCAGATGAGGTTGGTGATGTAGATGGGGACGATGTTGCGGATGGCCTTGTATGCTGTAGTTATAATTTTGAATTTTATACGGTGGGGTAGGGGAAGCCAGTGAAGGGATTGGCAGAGAGGGGCAGCAGTCACGGATCGGTTAGTGAGGTGTATTAGTCTAGCAGCAGCATTAAGACATGAGATGTCTTAATGTAGGAATTCTACATTAAACATTACTAAAATCCAGTGGCGGAATTATAGGGGTCGCTGAGGTTGCCATGGCGACCTGGCCCCTTGCTGCAGGGGGCCCTTAAGGGCCCGCTGTATACAGTACTTCGATAGGAGGAGCGGAGACAAGCTCCCCAATACTAAGCTGAACTGTAATCGGCACTGTGCGGGGAGCTGCTTACATTGATTACAAAGTGAAAGCACAGTGTGTGCTGTGCTCTTTGTCTCCCCCTACAGTGCAATACCCGGCAGGAAGAGCTAAGGTAAAGGACTGCCGTTTTTCATCTACTGTATGTGTGTTTATATGTATGTGTGTGTGTGTGTGCATGTATGTGTGTTTATGTGTGCATGTATGTATATGTGCATGTGTGTGTGCATGTATGTATATGTGCATGTGTGTGTGCATGTATGTATATGTGTGTGTGTGTGCGTGTATGTGTATGTGTGTGTGTGCATGTATGTATATGTGTGTGTGTGCATGTGTGTATATGTGTGTGTGTGCATGTATGTATATGTGTGTGTGTGCAGTTACGTGTGCCCATGTGCATGTATGTATATGTGCATGTATGTGTGTATGTATGTGTATGCGTTTATATCAGTGGCGGTGCGTCCATAAGGGCGCACGGGCACCGCCCCCTCTCTCCAGCCACCCCCTCTATCACAAATAGATAGATTCATGCATAGCGTGAATCTATCTATGGCCGCCACTGCCCCCCCTATTCAGGCGCCCGGCCCCTTTTCGGACGCCGGGCACCTGAATTACATCGGTGGGGGTGTTTTTAAAAAGCACTAATAGGCTTCAAAATAGGTGAACTGCGAGTGCCATGCTTGGCGCTCACAGTTCACCCAGGTGTGTTAGAAAAGTGAATGAATATTTGCTTTCCTAACACTGAACCGCCTCTCCACCAATCAGGTGCTCGGGTCTGTTACCCGTCACCTGATTGGCTGAAACGACAGGCGCTGCTATTGGATGCCTGTCAGGAGGAGAGGATGGGAGGAGGCGCATGGAGGACCCTGCTCGTCGCCGTCACCCGCTGCCCCACCGAGACAGGGTAAGTGCCGGGCAGACTGCGAGCGGGCAGGGCGGTCACAGTGGCAGCATTTGATGGCACAGTGGCTGCGTTTCAGGGCACAGTGGCTGCGTTTGATGGGCACAGTGGCTGCGTTTGATGGGCACAGTGGCTGCGTTTGATGGGCTCAGTGGCTGCGTTTGATGGGCACAGTGGCTGCGTTTGATGGGCACAATGGTGGCAATTGATGGGCACAGTGGCTGCGTTTGATGGGCTCAGTGGCTGCGTTTGATGGGCACAGTGGCTGCGTTTGATAGGCACAATGGTGGCAATTGATGGGCACAGTGGCTGCGTTTGATGGGCTCAGTGGCTGCGTTTGATGGGCACAGTGGCTGCGTTTGATAGGCACAGTGGTGGCAATTGATGGGCACAGTGGCTACGTTTGAGCACAGTGAGGCTGCAATTGATGCATTTTTTTTAAAGAATTTTTCAGTTTGCTTGTGCCCCCCCCCCCCAAAATTTTGAGCACCAGCTGCCACTGGTTTATGTGTGTGTGCATATGTGCATTTATATATGTATATGTGTGTATTTATATATATGTGTGTGTGTGTGTGTATGTATGTATGTGTGTTTACATGTATATATGCACATTTTATGTATGCGCTTTTAATCCTGACCCCCTATATGTGTCCCATTAGAGCTGATTTTTTATTTTTTTTTGCTTGTTCTTAGTACCAGCAAAAAAAAATGCTGTTCCTCTGAAAAGTGATCCATGCTCAGATCGCTTTTCAGAGGCATTTGACAGCCGGTAAAGAGGCAATATTTTGCCTCCTAACCGCCTGTTTTAACCTCTTAAATGCATCATCATTATGCTGCAACTGCATGCAATGTACACAGTTGCAGGGTGGTTGCAGTGCAGCCCCATTCACCTAGGAGTATACTTCAAGGGTGCCCTGACTGGAAAAAGATTGAGAAACACCGACATAGAGGAACCCAATCGATTCCTTTATATGCAGCCACCCACTTGCAACCGGGGCCCTGGTGTTCCGCCATCGGGCTCGGAGAAAAGAGCCCTGTGCGGGGGTCAGGGGGGGCCCTCCATGGTTTCTTGCATCGGGGCCCTGAAGGTTCTAGTTACGCCTCTGCTACAATCTAAGCCATTTCCATGCTCATGGTCCTCTAAAAAGGAAAAACATAGTGGGACAAAATCCATAGTTACCTCAAAGGCCAACAGGACTCTCTATTGTTGTAAAGCATGTTCATATATACCTACCAGGAAGAATGTAACTCTTGTCAGAGCAGCGGTATGGAGAAGTCCTTGCCTGGGGTTCAGAAGGTTCAGTCTTTATATAAAAAGGAGTGAGTTGAATCAGAAAAGGTCTACTTTTTTAATGCTCGAGGAATTGTCCTGTGTTGTTTTCTGATTGTGCTAATTAAGCTCATATGCCATCCGGAAGAACTGGATAGACCTGCCACAAGATCGCCACAATATAAACTTCATCACACACAAATTTTCTAATGATGCTGAAACAGTGATCGTTATCAGTGAAAGGATCAGGAATTTCATTAGAGCACGCCGAGGGAATTATCGGTGCTTGGAACTGAGTAACTGTTTCTTCAGAAGATCAGTTCACACAAAACCTTTTCAATGTTTGGTAAAAAGTCTAGTGAAGCATTTTTCAAACTTTTTTTCAGTAGCAGCTTTAAAATGATATAAAATATGGAGGCTGTGGGCACAGCAAGACCCCATACCGTTACTGGGAGCGAGGTGGAGGTGATGCTCTGGACAAGTGGATGTGGACAAGGCTCAGTGTGTCCCTTCTAAATGCAAGTTACAGAGAAGGTGTACATTGTCATGGGGAACCGAGAGATAACTAGGGATCAGTTACGGTGCAAGTGTACACGGTGTATGTTCATCTAAAAGCAGAGGACTGCCTTAGGGTCAAGTATTCCCCCACAGCAGCCTCAGCCTTGTCCCAGGGCATTGATGAAAAAGAACAGAGCAAAGGTACCCCATGTGTAAAGTAGAGTGACCCTGATACAAGTGCCCTGCGTAGCCCAGAAGAACCCAGGGGGTAGGTCTCCTATGTGACACAAATTGGCACCCAATGAGAAGGGGAACATATGAAGGGAGTAACACCCACCTACGGCAATGTAACCCTACTCTGCCCCTTACACATCCTGGCCTTAAAGCATCATTGGTTGTTGGAGTTCCCTCTAAAAATATATACCAGGACCTTATCCTTGATCAGGGTCTGGTTGTCAGAAACCATGAATCAGACTGGGACAGAAGTATAGTTAAATCACACTTGTTTAATAATAATAATAATAAAAAGGTAAACAGAGTAAAGGTAGTCAAAACATACCCAGAGTTCAGGAACGGATAGTCAGACAAGCCAAAACGTCAGGGAGCCAGAGATGAGCATAGTAGGAGAGCAAGCAGGATCTGGAGCCAGACAGAATTTCAGCCAAGCAAGTCTTTAACAGGAACACAGGAGAGCGTCTCTAGAGATGTGACCAAGCGGAAGGCAGAGATCATCTGGGCTTGACGGCTTAAGTAGGCAGGACTGAGGAGCAGGATATCATCAACAGGTGAGTTACTGTGGAGAGATAGGAGGTGGCAATTAGCCAACAGCTGAGTGGCTAGCTTTGAGAAGGAAGGACTGAGCCCAGCCCTGACAATGGTATGGATGTTAAGAGGGACCCCACGTAAAGAAAAAAAAAAGGGTGTAGGGTTCCCCCAAATTCGAACCCCAAACAAAACTAAAAAAAAGTCCCCCTTCAAAATTCCTACCAGACCCCTATCCGAGCATGCAGTCTGGCTGGCCAAACTATACCAGGCCACATGCCCCCCGAACATTGGGGGTTACCTTGCCAGTGGGGGACCCTCCTGACAAAGCAGCTTCTCCCCATGTTGATAAGGACAAGGGCCTTTTCGCCACCATATTAGCCCAGTGGTTGTGGTGTCTGCAGGTGAGTGTCCTTTTGTAATCTGGAAGCCACCTTTAAAATAAGAGGGTCCACCTCTATGTGAATGAGTAAGGGGTACATATTAGCCCTACTCATTCACAAAAAAAAATGAAAATAGTAAATAAAGACACACACTTTTTGCCTAGTCCTTTTAAAAAGCGTTATATAGTACAATGTACATCCATCGTCAATCGTGTCTTACAGCGATGTAGATCCTCAGGATGCCCGCCGACTGTTCGGAAGAATGCCTGAACAAGCGAAGTTCAGACCAAACCTTTAGCTTATGCCTAGTCCCTAGAACCCTGGTGCCCAAACTGCCATCGGAAGGTCACATCCAATCCTTTGGTATATAATGTGCAGTCCTCTGCCCTCAGCAGTGCATAGAGGGAACATTGATTAGCTTTTATCTCTACTAGCCTCATGTAACATCTTCCCAGTTTCCTATTGTCTTCTGCAGCATCTCCCCAGCTAACAATGTATCCTGTCCTCACTCTCCGACCCTCATAGCCACTATTAGGTCTGCAGTCTCTGACACTCCTTTCCAGCATTACATATTTTGAACATTATGTTATGTCAGGGGCCGAATTTGAGGCCCCCTTTGGCTCATAAGTTGACAACAACTGTCCTAGATGGTGCCAAGTTAGCAGTTGACCCTACTGTCTGGACTGACTGAGTCTAAGAAGGTATGTCAATGTATAAAGGGGCATTTGAAACAGAAGAGCCACATTTATTTGTGATAGAAGTCCCTCTCATTTCTTTGGAGAGTGTGAGGTTTATTCTCAGCTGTCAAAGGTCATTTCTCCCCCCGTGACTCCGAAGTAAGTCCGAAGTGACGAAACGCGTCGGTGCGTGGCTACACGTCAATGCCGAGACGGTGACTCCACGTGTAGGAAGGAAGCTATGAGGAGATCGCAACACGGAGTCACCTGGCATGTTTGGAATTTTAACAAGGCGATTTTAAATCTTTTACGATCTAAGTGCGTTACTTTTAATAAACCGATTACCTTAAGGTGTTTTTTACACTATTGGAGGCTCTGTCTCAATTTCTGTCCCCACAGGTGGAGAGTGTCATATTAATATGGATGGAGATTGGCTTGTACAAGCGGCTCTTCAATAACATCTAATAAGGCGATATTTGCCAGACACGAGAGTGAATGGCAACAGCATCTGGTGAGCTTTATTCTTAAGGGAATGGAATTGGCACACATCACTTTGGTGAAGGATTTTGGTGGATCAACGAGATTTTGTTTCACTGTCTTTTCATCACTTTAAGTTGCACTCTATTACCATATTGATTTGCATATGTTGGAGCATATATATATTTTTTATATATTTTTTGGATATGCCATATGGACACTTTTCATCATGTATGGGTGTTTTATGTTGATCATTTCACAATGTTAATATTTAGGAGATTTGTAGATTCATTTAGTGCGCTGCTGTGGAATTATTTTTCTCTCTCTCTTTTTGACATTGACATTTGTTTCACCTCATTTGCAAAGGTCAATTCTTGTTTATCAACTTTTCAATTTATGCTTTCAAAATATATCGGAAAACAGCCAGAAATGTCAATATGAAAACCAGTGAGAGGTTATAAAGCTAAATGTCACTGCTATAACGGGGCAATAGGGAAACCCAGATTAGTGTTGGCAAGGGACACAAAAACATATGTACACAGCGCCATCTAGTGGTGTTCCCTTTGGGAATAATTTCCCTTCGGTATTAAAACTTGATTTGATTGTAGCCGTATTAGTGCAATTGTGACAGAGAAAATTGAGTACTGTCCGTGATACTTTTTTTATTTGCACTAACATACAATTTTTCGGTATTAATAAAGTATTCTGAATAAAGGCTATCGCTGTTCTGAGCTTTCATTTATTCCCTGGTCATTTCAGGAACACATTCCAACCAGGAAAATTCACAAAATCAAGTTAAAACATCATTATGGAGCTTCACTAGGCAGGTTATTGCTTTTTGTTAGTTGCTGTTTTTACAAATAAAAGCTGATCTCCAGGATAAGTAAATATTGTCTAAATTGTCACCCACCTCAACCCTAGAGTTGCCACCTTATCCCTTTAAACCTGAACACATATGAATTACACAGCTAATTTAAAGCAGATAAGGCCCCAAGTGAGTTTAATTACCACCTTAATCAGCCACAGAACCCGTGTAATTCATATGTGTTCGGGCTTAAAGGGATGAGGTGGCAACTCTACGTCAACCCTCGGCTGATGTTTGTAAAGAAACTCTTTACAAGTCAAGTTCCTCCACCCCAAACTCGCTCATCCACACTATATTGCCAAAAGTGTTGGGCCACTTCTCCAAATCATTTGGTGGAGGGGGGATTATGGTGTGGGGGGGGATTATTTTAGGGGGGGGTTGTTTTCAGGGGTTCGGCTTGGCCACTTAGTTCCAGTGAAGGGAACTCTTAAGGCGTCAGCATACCAAGATATTTTGGACAATTTCATACTCCCAACTTTGTGGGAACAGTTTGGGGACGGCCCCTTCCTGTTCCAACATGACTGCGCACCAGTGCACAAAGCAAGGTCCATAAAGACATGGTTGAGCGAGCTTGGGGTGGAGGAACTTGACTGACCTGCACAAAGTCCTGACCTTAACCCGATAGAACACTTTTGGGATGAATTACTTCGGGTTGAGGTCAGGACTTTGTGCAGGCCAGTCAAGTTCCTCCACCCCAAACTCGCTCATCCATGTCTTTATGGACCTTGCTTTGTGCACTGGTCCAAATTATTTGATGGAGGGGGGGATTATGGTGTGGGATTGTCTTTCAGGGGTTGGGCTTGGCCCCTTAGTTCCAGTGAAGGGAACTCTTAAGGCGTCAGCATACCAACACATTTTGGACAATTTCATTCTCACAACTTTGTGGGAACTGTTTGGGGATGGCCCCTTCCTGTTCCAACATGACTGCACACCAGTGCACAAAGCAAGATCCATAAAGACATGGATGAGCGAGTTTGGGGTGGAGGAACTTGACTGGCCTGTAGAGTTGCCACCTCATCCCTTTAAACCCGAACACATATGGATTCCACAGGTTCTGAGGCTAATGGAATGCAGATAAGGCCCCAAGTGAGTTTAATTACCACCTTAATCAGCCACAGAACCCGTGTAATCCATATGTGTTCAGGTTTATGGTGGCAACTCTACCTGCACAGACCTGACCTCAACCCGATAGAACACCTTTGGGATGAATTTGAGCGGAGACTGCGAGCCAGGACTCCTATCAGTGTCTGGTTAAAGCTTGTAGAAGGAGTTTTCCTTCTCCTCTGACTGTCCTATGAGGCTGTATGACTCCTGATCCTCTGTCTGGACAGTGCTGATTGGCCCTGTGCTGATCACATGCACCATCCCAAGAGAAGAAAAAAAATTCTCTAGCAATGCGCACCAAACTGAGCATGTGCAGCCTGACTCAAAAGGCTCTGTTCTATCAGGAAATAGATTGGGGACAGTGGAAGAAGAGGAGGATCAGAGAAGACAGGATCAAACATGCCTTTATACACAATACAGAGGATCAGGTCCGTCTTTAACCACTTAAGGACCGGAAGATTTGCTCCCTTAATGACCAGGCCATTTTTTGCGATACGACGTTGCGTTGCTTTAACTGACAATTGCGCGGTCGTGCGACGCTGTACTAAAAAAAAAAAAATTGACGTCCTTTTTTTTCCCACAAATAGAGCTTTCTTTTGGTGCTATTTAATCACCTTGGTGGTTTTTATTTCTTGCGTTATAAACAAAAAAAGAGCGACAATTTCGAAATAAAAAACAATATTTTTTACTTTTTGCTACAATAAATATCCCCCAAAAAATTGAAAAAAACAAATTTCTTCCTCAGTTTAGGTCGATACGTATTCTTATACATATTTTTGGTTAAAAAAAAATCACAGTAAGTGTATATTGATTGGTTTGCGCAAAAGTTACAGCGTCTACAAAATAGGGGATATAGTTATGGCATTTTGATTATAACTTTTTTTTTACTAGTAAAGGCGGCGATCTGCGATTTTTAGCGGGACTGCGACATTGCGGCGGACAGGCCGGACACTTTTGTGGGACCATTGACAATTATACAGCGATCAGAGCTAAAAATAGCCACTGATTACGGCATAAATGACACTGACAGGGTTAACGCTAGGGGGGCGATCAAGGGGTTAAGTGTTCCCTATGGAGGTGTTTCTAACTGTAGTGACTGGAGGAGGAGACAGATCGCTGTTCCTGATCACTAGGAACAGCAGATCTCTGGCTCCTCCCCTTTTCTGTTTGTTTACATTGACAGATCCCCGTTCTGGCTCTCTGTGGAGCAATCGCAGGGCGCCGGTGGACATCGCGACTGCTCCGGCGTCACGCTGTCTGCGTGCACACGCCCCCTATAGCCCTTAAAGCAGCCGTCATGCAGCTACGGCGGTTCGCGCAGGGGAGCCAACCTGCCGGCAAGCAGTTAATATTGATTGGACCCTGGGCAAACATTTTCTTGGGACCTCCCAAATCCACTTGTCAATTTTATTTTCAGGCAGTGTAGGCTCAAGGGGCTGCTGCTATGGGCCACACAACAATGACTGGGCCCGGGGCAGCTGCCCCTTTTGCCCTGCTTTAAAGATGGCCCTGCAGAGGATTAACCCCTTAGGTTCCACAGTAAGTGTAACAAGCATGCTTTACTGCATATACAGACTGATTTTACTGTTGTGGGTTTGGTAACACTTTAACCGTTTACGGACCGCCCGCCGTCATTATACGGCAGCACTTCGGTTTTAATATTATTTTAATTGTTTATATATAAGTATTACAAGAATTTACGGTGCCACTTTAAAGAGGAATATCGTTGCTATTCCAGAAATCTGCCATAACCCCGCCATAACCCCCGGTATCCTCTTCTTCAGATAAAAGTGGTCTCTGCGGCGCATTCACCGCAAGATCACTTTTATCGGTGGCGGGAGAGGGGTCTCCGCCTCCCGCCGCGGTCCGGTCGTCTCCGCCACTTACCGGACCCGCCGGAAGAGGTGGAGACGATCGGGTCCTTTCCCCTGCTTGGCTGGCTGCCAAGTGAGGGGAAGATGGCATAGCTTTGACTGGCGGAAGCGACGTCAAACGTCACTTCCCCCCAATGTTCTTAAAGGAGACTTTTTTCTTTTTTTTAATGACTTAAGTCATTTAAAAAAAAAAAGTCATTAAAAAAAAAAAAGTCATTAAAAAAAAAAAAGACTTTTTTTTTATTGCATTTTAGTGTAAATATGAGATGTGAGGTCTTTTTGACCCCCGGATCTCATATTTAAGAGGTCCTGTCATGCTTTTTTTCCTATTACAAGGGATGTTGTAATAGGAATAAAAGTGACCCCATTTTTTTTTTTAAAGGACAGTGTCAAAGTAAAAAATAAAAAGGAAAATAAATAAGGAAAAAAATAAATAAATTTAAAGTGCTTCATCCCGATGAGCCCCCACATATGAAAACGGTGTTTAAACCACACATGTGAGGTATCGCCGCGATCGTTAGAGCGAAAGCAATAATTCTCGTGTGACATGTTGGGTATCAATTTACTCGGCGTAACATCATCTTTCATAATAATACAAAAAAAAATTTGGGCTAACTTCACTGTTGTCTTATTAAAAGTGTGTTTTTTTCCAAAACAAAAAAGTGCGCTTGTAAGACGGCTGCGCAAATACGGTGTGACAGAAAGTATTGCAACGACCGCCATTTTATTCTCTAGGGTGTTAGAAAATATATATATAAATATATATATATATATAATGTTTGGGGGTTCTAAGTAATTTTCTAGCAGAAGAAAAAACTGATTTTAACTTGTAAACAGTCTGAAAAATAGGCCCGGTTCTTAAGTGGTTAGTAATAGACGACGATGACTATGTTGGTTGTTTGCACTTTTCAATGGTCTCTTTACTTCCTCTTCTGGCTGTGATTTTTCCCAGTTCCTCCAGGGGGCGTTGGGTGATCCCGGGTCATAAGATGCCTCGTCTTCTGGGCTGAGGAGGTTCGCTACACGTTCTCTCTGCCTCTGTCTGGGTTCTTGCAGCAAGATGATCGACATTTGGGCTTCCATGGTGAGAGTTTGCAGCAGATCTTTTTGCAGGAGGTCTTTTTGCAGCAGGTCTCTTTGCAGCAGAACTTTTTGCAGCATAGATACACAATGACTACAATCAGAATCAGTACAAGGCCAATCATCTGCAAAGAGAGAAAAGATTTGAACAGCCGCACACATTTCAATCTTCTACACAGACAAAGGGGATTGTTTATGTAAAAAGGAGGAGAAATGTGGAGACATTTTAACCAAAATTAAAATTGCAGTAAAAAATAAAAATTTTGCCTTTGCTAAAATTAATATTGACACGGAAATCACATGACTTCATGTGGGGTCGCCGCCTTTTCTTCACGTCAAACCCGAACACTTTAGAGGCGCACAGCAATTTTTTTTTAATAGTATAAACTATACATATATTTGCTATTAAATAAAATTTCTAATCATATGACGTTAATAACAAGAGTCCCCCTCTACATCAGAGTCCACAGAGTTCTCCCTTTACATCAGAGTCCCCCTTTACATCAGAGTCCCCCTTTACATCAGTGTCCACAGAGTTCCCCCTCTACATCAGAGTCCACAGAGTTCCCCCTCTACATCAGTGTCCACAGAGTTCCCCCTCTACATCAGAGTCCACAGAGTTCTCCCTTTACACCAGAGTCCACAGAGTTCTCCCTTTACACCAGAGTCCACAGAGTTCTCACTTTACACCAGAGTCCACAGAGTTCTCCCTTTACACCAGAGTCCACAGAGTTCTCCCTTTACACCAGAGTCCACAGAGTTCTCCCTTTACACCAGAGTCCACAGAGTTCTCCCTTTACACCAGAGTCCACAGAGTTCTCCCTTTACATCAGAGTCCACAGAGTTCCCCTTTACATCAGAGTCCCCCTTTACATCAGAGTCCACATAGTTCCCCCTTTACATCAGAGTCCACATAGTTCTCCCTTTACACCAGAGTCCACAGAGTTACCCTTTACATCAGAGTCCCCCTTTACATCAGAGTCCACAGAGTTCACCCTTTACATCAGAGTCCACATAGTTCTTCCTTTACATCAGAGTACCCCTTTACACCAGAGTCCACAGAGTTCCCCTTTACATCAGATTCCACAGAGTTCCCCTTTACATCAGATTCCACGGAGTTCTCCCTTTACATCAGAGTCCCCCTTTACATCAGAGTCCACAGAGTTCCCCCTTTACATCAGAGTCCACAGAGTTCCCCCTTTACATCAGAGTCCACAGAGTTCCCCCTTTACATCAGAGTCCACAGAGTTCCCCCTTTACATCAGAGTCCACAGAGTTCCCCCTTTACATCAGAGTCCGCAGAGTTCCCCCTTTACATCTAAATCCACAGAGTTCCCTTTCACTGTAAGGGAGAACTCTGAAGACTCTGATGTAAGGGAGAACTCTGGGGACTCTGATGTAAGGGATGCTCTGGGAACCCTGATGTAAGGGATGCTCTGGGAACCCTGATTTAAGGGGGAACACTGAGAACTCTGATGTACGGAGAGGACTCTGATGTAAGGGGAACACTGTGGCCTCTGGTGTAAAGGGGAACTCTGATGTAAGGGGTGCTCTGAGAACCCTGATTTACCTTAGTGTAAGCAGGAGGTAGGAGCAGAAGCAGGAGGTAGAAGAGAAGAGACTTTAGTCACAGACAGGGATGGATGGTGAGCTCACTCACCCCTTGTCAGTCAGCACCTCTCATTCAGATGTATCTGAGGCTGCTGGACTTCAAATTTCCGGCCCCCACTTTCATTTTCTGAGGCCGGGCATTGGAGTGTGGGCAGACACAGAGGGGTGGGGGGGCGGGAGGAAGAGGTGCAGATCAAGCCCTCTCTCCTCTCCTGTCTGTGTGGGGGGAGGGGAGGGGAGGGTTGTTAGTGTTGGCTTTGGGCAGTGTGAAATAGAGTGTAACAGACACTCTCAGCTTAGACAACTGCAGCCAGCAACCCTGCTGGGAAGCCATAGTCCAGTCTGAATAATGTGTCCGGGTTTCAGGCAGTCTCCAAACCCGAACTGTCCGGGTGAATCCTGGACAGATGGCAACCCTAACTTCGTGTCAGGAAGTAAAGGCTTATTGGAACAGGAAGGGGACATTCCCAAACTGTTCCCACAAAGTTCTGAGTATGAAATTGTCCAAAATGTCTTGGTATGCTGACGCCTTAAGAGTTCCCTTTGCTGGAACTAAGAGGCCAATCCCAACCCCTGAAAAACAACCCCACACTAGAGTTGCCACCTCATCCCTTTAAAACCAAACACATATTAATTACACGGGGTCCGTGACTAATTAGGGTAGTGAATAAACTCACTTGGTTCCTTATCTGCATTAAACTAGCCTCAGAACCTGTGTAATTCATATGTGTTTGGGTTTAAAGGGATGAGGTGGCAACCCTACCCCACACCATAATCCCTCCTCCACCAAATGATTTGGACCAGTGCACAAAGCAAGGTCCATAAAGACATAGATGAGCGAATTTGGGGTGGAGGAACTTGACTGTCCTGCACAGAGTCCTGACCTCAACCTGATAGAACACCTTTGGGATAAATTAGAGTGGAGACTGTGAGCCAGGCCTTCTCATCCAACATCAGTGCCTGACCTCACAAATAGGGTTGAGCCGAACACCCCCCTGTTCGGTTCGCACCAGAACATGCGAACAGGAAAAAAGTTTGTTCGAACACGCGAACACCGTTAAAGTCTATGGGACACGAACATGAATAATCAAAAGTGCTAATTTTAAAGGCTTATATGCAAGTTATTGTCATAAAAAGTGTTTGGGGACCTGGGTCCTGCCCCAGGGGACATGGATCAATGCAAAAAAAAGTTTTAAAAACTTCAGTTTTTTCGGGAGCAGTGATTTTAATAATGCTTAAAGTGAAACAATAAAAGTGTAATATTCCTTTAAATTTCGTACCTGGGGGGTGTCTATAGTATGCCTGTAAAGGGGCGCATGTTTCCTGTGTTTAGAACAGTCTGACAGCAAAATGACATTTCAAAGGAAAAAAAGTCATTTAAAACTACTCGCGTCTATTAATGAATTGTCGGCCCGACAATACACATAAAAGTTCATTGATAAAAACGGCATGGGAATTCCGCACAGGGGAACCCCAAACCAAAATTTAAAAAAAAAATGCATGGGGGTCCCCCTAAATTCCATACCAGGTTCAGGTTTGATATGGATATTAAGGGGAACCCCGTGCCAAAATTTAAAAAGAAAATGGCGTGGGGGTCCCCCTAAATTCCATACCAGGTCCTTCAGGTCTGGTATGGATATTAAGGGGTACCCTGCGCCAAATTTTTTTTAAAAATGGCGTGAGGGTCCCCAAAAATACAAACCAGACCCTTATCCGAGCACGCCACCTGGCAGGCCGCAGGAAAAGAGGGGGGCGAGAGAGCACCCCCCCTCCTGAACCGTACCAGGTCACATTCCCTCAACATTGGGAGGGTGCTTTGAGGTAGCCCCCCCAAAGCACCTTGTCCCCATGTTGATGGGGAGAAGGGCCTCATCCCCACAACCCTTGGCCGGTGGTTGTGGGGGTCTGCAAGCGGGGGGCTTATCGGAATCTGGAAGCCCCCTTTAACAAGGGGACCCCCAGATCCTGGCCCCCCCTGTGTGAATTGGTAATGGGGTACAGATGTACCCCTACCATTTCACAAAAAAAGTGTCAAAAAGGTTAAAAAACACAAGAGACGGTTTTTGACAAGACAATTCATTAATAGCCGCGAGTAGTTTTCAATGACTTTTTTTCCTTTGAAATGTCATTTTGCTGTCAGACTGTTCTAAACACGGGAAACATGCGCCCCTTTACAGGCATACTATAGACACCCTCCAGGTACGAAATTTAAAGGAATATTACACTTTTATTGTTTGACTTTAAGCATTATTAAAATCATTGCTCCCGAAAAAACGTCCGTTTTTAAAACTTCTTTTTGCATTGGTACATTTCCCCTGGGGCAGGACCCAGGTCCCCAGACCCTTTTTATGACAATAACTTGCATATAAGCCTTTAAAATTAGCACTTTTGATTTCTCCCATAGACTTTTAAAGGGTGTTCCGCGGCTTTCGAATTTGCCGCGAACACCCCAAATTGTTCGCTGTTCAGCGAACTGGCGAACAGCCAATGTTCGAGTCGAACTCATGTTCGACCCGAACATAAAGCCCATCCCTACTCACAAATGTGCTTCTGGAAGAATGGTCAAACATTCCCATAGACACACTCCTAAACCTTGTGGACGGCCTTCTCAGAGGAGTTGAAGCTGTTATAGCTGCAAAGGGTGGACCAACTCAATATTGAACCCTCCGGACTAAGACTAGGATGCCATTAAAGTTTATGTGTGTGTAAAGGCAGGCGTCACAAAACTTTTGGTAATATGGTGTATATTACATTAGCATGAAAAAGTGCAGGAACAATAACTCTTAGCAGAATGTGATGTCTATTTGAAAGATGACTCTAATGCCCTGTACACACGGTCGGACATTGATCAGACATTCCGACAACAAAATCCTAGGATTTTTTCCGACGGATGTTGGCTCAAACTTGTTTGCATACACGCGGTCACACAAAGTTGTCGGAAAATCCGATCATTCTGAACGCGGTGACGTAAAACATGTACATCGGGACTATAAACGGGGCAGTAGCCAATAGCTTTAATCTCTTTATTTATTCTGAGCATGCGTGGCACTTTGTCCGTCGGATTTGTGTACACACGATCGGAAATTCCGACAACGGATTTTGTTGTGGGAAAATTTTATAGCCTGCTCTCAAACTTTGTGTGTCGGAAAATCCGATGGAAAATGTGTGATGGAGCCTAAACACGGTCGGAATTTCCGACAACAAGGTCCTATCACACATTTTCCGCCGGAAAATCCGACCGTGTGTACGGGGCATAATACCTCGTCATGTCTCGCAGAAATCTATTCCTGCTTCTTCAGGAGGACAAAAGCTGCTACTAGAAAAACAAAACCCTATAGATAAATATATGATACAGTTTAATTATACATAGATACATATATGGATGTAACTGTAGCAAAGTCTCTAGCCTCTTCCAGTCTAATAAGAACCTTCAAGGCCACAGATCGCTGACATCCTTCAATATGTGGTGGGGTGTGAGGCATAGTGGGTGCAAAGATGGTGAAAGTCATTGGGCGCCAAACACTTCTTGGATGCAAAAGAGGTTTTATTTCTTTAACTGTCCATTTAAGAGGGTTAAGTAGTTGCAATTTCAATTGGCAGACTCCGAGACTTCGAAAGGAGGACAGCCGTACAGGGAAAGGCCCCAGCAAGGCACCACTTCTGCACTTGCAGGATTGCTGTCTCCTATGGCAACAGTACTTAACAGTTCCTAACACAAATTTCAACAGTTCTCTCAGCTTCACTACAATGCCTACTTGTAGTTCTTCAGCCCCTTGAACTCCTAGTCTCTCAATGGACCCTCCGATTCACTGACTCTGAATCCCATGAGCTATTCAATGCTTTTGCGGTGGTATCTCCCTCAAGCGTCACCCACGCTTCCCTGCTGGGTCCCTAGCTTGGCACACCAGATACTCTTCAAGCTTCACCCCTGCTAACCGGCTCGGTCCCTGGCTTGACACACAAGGCTGCTCTGCAAGCGTCACCTCTGCTGGTTGGGTCCCTGACTTGATCACTGCCTGAAGCTTCCCGATTCTCCACCGTGCCCGTTCGGTGAGAATGTGGTTCCAGTACTTGCTTCAGTTACTCACTGTGGTCCCTGGTAAAGGAGATTGGTCCCTTAGTGGCGACAGCTTCACCTCTACCTTCGACCACGACAGGTTCTCCGGCCGGCAGAACCGTCACTTTTGGTTGGACTGCAAGCCGCAATCCCAACCCTGCGCTGTCCTCTTACTTCTGAATAGGCCCTCAAACAGCCTGGCATCCAGATGCCCCCGGGATAGGCCCAATCTCACAGCCTAGCAGCCTGGGGCGTACGGCACACATTCACCCAGGCGCCGACGGCAGTCCGGGTGGCACAGAACACAGATCACCTGACCTCACCCGAATATATAGGTTCTCCAAGCAGGCCAAGGGATTCAAGAAAACCCCTGCTCATTGGCTGAGATACCCCAAATACCCATAACCTGACCTTGGGTCGCCCCGCTCATATCTAGTACCACCAAGTTCCCGACCACCAAGCGGTAGAAAAGAAAAGTGCAACAAGGCCAGACTTCAGGAGAAATCAATTGATCTCTAACAACTAACTGCAGTAGCTGCTCCTGACAAGGAATTTGGTGAGGAGCTCCCTGACTAAATCCCGGGGGCGCTCCATAACAATATACAAAGTGCTGTAATAAAACCTGATACATACAACCATAAATGTATAATAATAATAGTGTGTGACTGTGGGGAGACATTAGAGTGTAAGCTCCTTTGGTACAGAGACTGATGTGATTGGCTCAGTGATCTCTGTACAGCACTGCGGTATATGTCAGAGCTATATAAATGTATAATAATGTGTGACTGGGGGGGAGGGGACATTAGAGTGTAAATTTTTTTTATTAAAAAATCATACAAATATACAGCTCATTAATAAAAACATATTTACACAAAAATAAACAACTAAACAAAAACAAGCGTGCTTACATCAGCAAGTAAAGAAAACCATTTACATTTTCAGCCCCGGACCATTTGGCTGGCCAAAGACCAGAGCACTTTTTGCGATTCGGCACTGCGTCACTTTAACTGACAATTGCGCAGTCGTGCGACGTGGCTCCCAAACTAAATTGACGTCCTTTTTTCCCAAAAATAGAGCTTTCTTTTGGTGGCATTTGATCACCTCTGCGGTTTTTATTTTTTGCGCTATAAACAAAAAAAGAGCGACAATTTTGAAAAAAACGCATTATTTTTTTCTTTTTGCTAATAAATATCCCCCCAAAAATATTTTTTTCCTCATTTTAGGCCGATACGTATTCTTCTACATATTTTTGGTAAAAAAAAATCGCAATAAGCGTTTATTGATTGGTTTGCGCAAAAGTTATAGCGTCTACAAAATAGGGGATAGATTTATGGCATTTTTATTAATAATTTTTTTTACTAGTAATGACGGCGATCAGCGATTTTTATCAAGACTGCGACATTATGGCGGACACATCGGACACTTTTGGCGCTATTTTGGGACCATTCACATTTATTCAGCGATCAGTGTGATTAAAAATGCATTGATTACGGTGTAAATGTGACTGGCAGTGAAGGGGTTAACCACTAGGGGGCGCTTCAGGGGTTAGGTGTGTCCTAGGGAGTGATTCTAACTGTGGGGGGAAGGGGCTACATGTGACATGACACTGATCACCACTCCCGATTACAGGGAGCGGTGATCAGTGTCCTGTCATTAGGCAGAATGGGGAAATGCTTGTTTACATCAGCATTTCCCCATTCTTCCTCACCGTGAAACGATTGCGGGTATCCCCGCAGACATCGAGTCTGTGGGACCCGCGATCACACTCACGGTGCTCGCGGCAGGGTCGCAAGCAAGACGCCGGAGGCGCGCATGTGACCACACGGCGGCAAATTTAAAGGGATGTACCTGTACGCCCATTTGTGCAGCCGTGCCATTCTGCCGACGTATGTGTACATGCGGCGGTCGGCAAGTGGTTAAGAAACATATTTTAATGACAACAAAAAAGAAACTACCAACCCCATCAGTCACCCCGACTTCCACATCATTCACCTTGCATTCTGCACCAGCCACTCCCTTCCCCTTCCCACCTCCCCCTCCACCATCATCCAATCCATCCCTCACTCGACCCCTCGGTGCCTGCTGACCACAAGCCGCACTTCTGCCACACCGAGGAGGAGGGGTTGGCACCACCATACATGCTGCTCCAGCACCCTCCACTGTCTTCACTACCCTAGGAGAAACAATAGGTGCAGACACAGACTTGACACCCACACTTTCTGACACTGACTGGGAGACCACAGACTGGGGGGACACTGACACCACAGACTGGGGGGACACTGACACCACAGACTGGGGGGACACCGACACCACAGACTGGGGGGACCCCGACACCACAGACAGCCACACAGACACAGATTTTGACGGGACAGAGCCCTATAAATGTGTAATAATAATAATAGTGTGTACAGAGAGTGATGTGACTGGCTCAGTGTTCTCTGTACAACATTGCGGTATATATCAGAGCTATATAAATGTATAATAATAATAACATTCTGTGAATGTGGTTGGAATGTTAAAGTGTAAGTTTCTCCGGTGCAGAGTTTGCTGTGATGTGTTCAGAGTTCTCATAGGTGAAAAGTGTATTTACCTGGAACACTTGTATCAAGTAAGAATTTGTCCAGCTCCCATTTGAATTGTTTGTTATCATTAACCTCACAGATGTCACTAAACAAGCCAAGTAACGTCCATCTGTGATTACAATCAGGATCCAAGCCCCAACAGCCTTAATCCAATAAAACTGACTTTTGATAAATTTGTAGCATTTTTTTATACATGCACATAGGCATGTTTTCTGCTTGGTTTCGGTCTTTGTTTCCGACACATCAATATTCTGGAAAGACTTATTTGATTCAATGTTTGCTTCACCGTTGTCCTCCTCAGTAGCGGATTTGATTTCGCAGGGAATATCTTCCGAGCTCACCGTGCCCACCAAAACTCCGACAATTATAGTCGGTACGACGAGGAACACCAAGCTGTAGCCCATCGCCAGGGCTGTGAGAGCGGGGCATTCAAATTCCAGGTCCATGAGTTTCTCTAATACGAGAAGAACAATTCCAAGAATAGAGGGACCAACAATGTCGATGTGATCATTGATAAGGGAGGCTACGCTCCTCATTTTACCCTTTCCGGCTGACGACATTGCGAGGGATGAATTTGGTTCCACTTTGGAGGAACCGTTTGGAGCACCGGCTGAGGCAGCGTTGGGTTCTGTTCTGTCTGTTTTCACCCGCTTTCTGTTTTATGTATCTGTTGGTTTTGGTGGATGGTACGAGATGTAATTCTAGCAGGATTGATGTGAGAAGAATCAATAAGGGTGGAGCTATGTAGAAAAGGTTAGAAGGAAATATGTAAGTGTTAAACAACATGGAATTTTGGTGGGTATGCAAAGTAGATTACATTATTCTCATGTGGACTTTGTCTGCTTGTTTAACTGAAATGCCAGCCCTGCTTCTTCTATAAATAATCATTTGAATGAAGTGCAATGTGTAAATGTATGATAATATGGTTTAGCACTTTCTGTTATGATACCACTGGATTCTTGGAACATAACCACTTGAAGACCAGACCTTTTCTGGCACCTTTTTGTTTACAAATCTAAATCAGTATTTTTTGCTCGAAAATTAGCCGCCTGCTGCCCAAGGTACGTATATGGACATCCTCAGGTTTCTGTGGTTATACCAGGATGATGCCTGCACCTACAGGCATCATCTCGGCATCATTCATTTTTGTTTCATGCAGAAGTGATCTAAAAAATTACTTCTGCCGGTGGCGGAGGGGGTCACACCCTCCTGCCGCCACCACCGCCTCTCCCGGGCTCTCCAGTCCCATTGTGGAGTCCGGGAGTGATGCGGCGATGGCTGCCCTGTACAGAGAGAGAGGAACTGAAGTCATTCCCCTCTCTCTGTAACCACGGAAGCTGGGAGCGATGAGCAGTGGCGGCTGGTGGGGCTTTTTTGGGGGTGGCACCCCCCGCTCCTGCTCAGTCGGGTCTCGCGGTCGGTCATCCAGCACTTACCCCTTCTAGGTTCCAGGCGGGCAGCACTCCAAGGGACAATGGGCCGGCATCTCCTCCTCTGCATCACAGTGGTTTCTGCCGTACATGTCCTCCCTCCTCCTCCTAGGCGTTCAATAGGATCACCTGCCCTTTCAGTCAATCAGGTTATGGGTCTCACACAATATATACCCCAATTATTTTAATAAAATATGAAACATGATGTTACACCGAGTAAATAGAGACCTAACTTGTCACGCTTTAAAATTGCGCATGCTCGTGGAATGGCGACAAACTACAGTACTTATAAATCTCCATAGGCGACGCTTTAAACATTTTTTACAGGTTACCAGTTTAGAGTTACAGAGGAGGTCTTGTGCTAGAATTGTTGCTCTCACTCTAATATTCGTGGCGATACCTCACATGTGTGGTTTGAATACTGTTTACATATGCGTGCGTGACTTATGTATTCGTTCATTTCTGCACACAAGCATGGGGGGATGGGGACGCTGACATTTTTTTTTTTCTTATTTATGTTATTTTTTTTATTTTTATACTGTCCTTTTCATTTTTTTAACACATTTATTCCATTTTTATTACACGGGATGCTTACATTTCTTATTTATTATAAGAAATGTAAGCATCCCTTGTAATAAAAATAAGGGTGACAGGTCCTCTTAGATCATAGAGGTGGTCAGAGATGATCTGGTCTCTGTTTGCCTCTGTGACAGTCTGATCGTTTCTCAGGCATACCGGTAAAAGAGGTAAGCCCAAAAAACACGTCCCCTCCCGCCTCTTCTGAAAGCAATGCAGCGGCTAATTGAGCCGCTCAGCACCGCTTTAATGAGAAACAGGACCGCTGACGGCTGAAAAGAAAAATACCGGGTTATGGATGATATTTCCAGTGATCCACTTGCAAGCCACAACGTATATACGGTATCTCACAAAAGTGAGTACACCCCTCACATTTTTGTAAATCTTTTCATCTATCTTTTCATGTGACAACACTGAAGAAATGACACTTTACTACAATGTAAAGTAGTGAGTGTACAGCTTGTATAACAGTGTAAATTTGCTGCCCCCTCAAAATAACTCAACACACAGTCATTAATGTCTAAACCGCTGGCAACAAAAGTGAGTACACCCCTAAGTGAAAATGTCCAAATTGGTCCCAATTTGCCATTTTCCCTCCCCGGTGTCATGTGACTCGTTAGTGTTACAAGGTCTCAGGAGTGAATGGGGAGCAGGTGTGTTAAATTTTGTGTTATCGCTCTCACTCTCTCATACTGGTCACTGGAAGTTCAACACGGCACCTCATGGCAAAGAACTCTCTGAGGATCTGAAAAAAAGAATTGTTGCTCTACATAAAGATGGCCTAGGCTATAAGAAGATTGCCAAGACCCTGAAACTGAGCTGCAGCGCGGTGGCCAAGACCATACAGCGGTATAACAGGACAGGTTCCACTCAGAACAGGCCTCGCCATGGTCCACCAAGGAAGTTAAGTGCACGTGCTCAGCGTCATATCCAGAGGTTGTCTTTGGGAAATAGATGTATGAGTGCTGCCAGCATTGTTGCAGAGGTTGAAGGGGTGTGGGGTCGGCCTGTCAGTGCTCAGACCATACGCCACACACTGCATCAAATTGGTCTGCATGGCTGTCATCCCAGAAGGAAGCCTCTTCTAAAGATGATGTACAAGAAAGCCCACAAAGACAAGCAGACTAAGGACATGGATTACTGGAACCATGTCCTGTGGTCTGATGAGACCAAGATAAACTTATTTGGTTCAGATGGTGTCAAACGTGTGTGGGAGCAACCAGGTGAGGAGGACAAAGACAAGTGTGTCTTGCCTACCGTCAAGCATGGTGGTGGGAGTGTCATGGTCTGGGGCTGTATGAGTGCTGCCGGCACTGGGGAGTTACAGTTCATTGAGGGAACCATGAATTCCAACATGTACTGTGACATACTGAAGCAGAGCATGATCCCCTCCCTTCAGAGACTGGGCCGCAGGGCAGTATTCCAACATGATAACAACCCCAAACACACCTCCAAGACCACCACTGCCTTGCTAAAGAAGCTGAGGGTAAAGGTGATGGACTGGCCAAGCATGTCTTCAGACCTAAACCCTATTGATCATCTGTGGGACATCCTCAAACGGAAGGTGGAGCTGCACAAGGTCTCTAACATCCACCAGCTCCGTGATGTCGTCATGGAGGAGTGGAAGAGGACTCCAGTGGTAACCTGTGAAGCTCTGGTGAACTTCATGCCCAAGAGAGTTAAGGCAGTGCTGGAAAATAATGGTGACCACACAAAATATTGACACTTTGGGCCCAGTTTGGACACTTTCACTTAGGGGTGTACTCACTTTTGTTGCCAGTGGTTTAGACATTAATGGCTGTGTGTTGAGTTATTTTGAGGGGACAGCAAATTTACACTGTTATACAAGCTGTACACTCACTACTTTACATTGTAGCAAAGTGTCATTTCTTCAGTGTTGTCACATGAAGAGATAGAAGAAAATATTTACAAAGATGTGAGGGGTGTACTTACTTTTGTGAGATACTGTGTGTGTATATATATATATATATATATATATATATATATATATGTATTGCAGTAGGCGTGTCTATAATATAGTTTTTGGAATAAAACTGATTCAATGTCTTCCATTTTCTAGTTGGATCAGGCATTTCCAAGAGGACCATTTCCTATTTTGGTTGTGTAAACATGGACAAGATGAAGCAACAGGTTCGCTTAACCTCCCCTCTCCCATAGCACCCAGTGCCGGATTTATATAGGGGGCAAAAGGGACAATTGCCCCAGGCCCCCCTGCCAGAGGGGGCCCCAGAATTCCTTTATAAAAAAAATGAAACTTCTTTTCCCTCCAAACTTCAGTAGTGTGTTCGTTGAGGGAATTGTCCAGCTTGCAGCCTTTGCCAAGCTCTGGTCATGTCTCACTCAATTATTATTCAGGATTTATACAGCGCCAACATGAGGGCAGTGAGTACAGTTACAATACAATTCACTACAGGAGGAATTAGAGGCACTCTATCTTGGGCAGTTTTATGACATGAAGGGTTTGCTGATACCATTCCACGTGGTAATGGAGCTCTTAGAATACAATGCCTTGAAAAAGTATTCACACCCCTTGAAATTTTCCAAATTTTGTCATGTTACAACCAAAAATGTAAATGTATTTTATTGGGATTTTATGTGATAGACCAACACAAAGTGGCACATAATTGTGAAGTGGAAGGAAAATAATAAATGGTTTTTAATATTTTTTACAAATAAATATGTGAAAAGTGTTGGGGGGCGGGGGGTATTTGTATTCAGCCCCCTTTACTCTGATACCCCTAACTAAAATCTAATGGAACCAATTGCCTTTAGACGTCCCCTAATTAGTAAATAGAGTCCACCTGTGTGTCATTTAATCTAGATACAGCTGCTCTGTGAAGCCCACAGAGGTTTGTTAGAGAACCTTTGTGAACAAACAGCATCATGAAGGCCAAGGAACACACCAGACAGGTCAGGGATGAAGTTGTGAAGAAGTATAAAGCAGGGTTAGGTTTTAAAAAAATAATCCAAGCTTTGAACATCTCACAGAGCTCTGTTCAATCCATCATCGGAAAATGGAAAGAGTATGGCACAACTGCACACCTACCAAGACATGGCCGTCCACCTAAACTGACCGGCCGGGCAAGGAGAGCATTCATCAGAGAAGAGCTAAGAGGTCCATGGTAACTCTGGAGGAGCTGCAGAGATCCACAGCTCAGGTGGGAGAATCTGTCCACAGGACAACTATTAGTCGTGTTCTCCACAAATCTGCCCTTTATGGAAGAGTGACAAGAAGAAAGACATTGGAGAAAGAAAGTCATAAGAAGTCCTGTTTGTAGTTTGTGGGAAGCCATGTGGAGGACACAGCAAACATGTGGAAGAAGGTGATCTGGTCAGATGGATGCCAAGAAGGTGACATGGACATTCACTGTGTTGTCCATTTAAGCAAAAGAGACTCCATTTTGTTCTCGCTGTTGAAATGTGTTCTGTAACCTTCACCTAACACACAGACACATCTGTTCCTGTTGGATAAGTTTTGGTAACATTTGCTTAACGTATAAAAAACAGGAACAATCAGCGCAAACTAAAATACAAATTTGGTGCAAGCTGAACACTATAGGAATTCACCAAGCCTATATATCTAAATATAAAACAATATTAGTGCAGCGCATAAAATGATTAATTATAGAAACAGTCAATAATATTATTATTATTATAATACAAGATTTATATAGCGCCAACAGTTTACTCAGCGCTTTACAATGTATAAGGGGGACAACAAAATGACAGTACAGTTCAATACAAAAGGTACAGGAGGGCCCGACTCGTAGAGCTTACATTCTAAAGGGAGGGGGTGGTGGTACAAAAGGTAATAGCTGCAAAGAATGATTTGATGGGGATGGCTCAGGGACAGTTATGTGGGTGTGGGATAGGCTTCCCTGAATAAATGAGTTTTCAGGGATCTCCTAAAGGTGGACAGGGTAGGGGCTGATCGGACAATATAATGTGACAATAATATGAATAAATTTGAATATAAATAAATGAATAATATGAATAATATGAATGATCGGACAATAATATGAAGAAGATCCCTCGTAGTAAAAAGGGGAAACCAATTCTTCTGTGTAAGATACCGATAATCTCCACCCCAGACACATAAATGTGCTTACCAGATAAGGTGTGCTGTGAACAAGGCTTATGGCCGAAAAGTGTCTGCCCGCTGACTGTACTCACTGTGAAGGCTTTACAATAAATACGCTTGATGGTATGGAGTTGCTGGTTGCTTCTTTTTTCCTGATGACTACATTGTCTATTGGTGTATGGGAGGACACCTCAGCTTGGACACCCTGACTGCAACTTCCAAAAGTCTTTCCCCTTTGTCTTTGGGATTGCTGTATTCTTTATTACACCGGAGGATTTATCTTCTTCACTACTGCACTGGAGAGCTGTCCTGTGGGACCACAGAGGATATTCAGAGTGGCCGTGCAGCTTCCATCCAGCTCCTATTGAATACATGCGTTTATGACCTCCTGTTTTCATATTATGGACTGTTTCTATAACATTTGCTTAACCACTTAAGCCCCGGACCATTTGGCTGCCTAAAGACCAGAGGGCTTTTTACAATTTGGCACTGAGCTGCTTTAACTGGTAATTGCGCGGTCATGCAATGTTGTACCCAAACAAAATTTGCGTCCTTTTTTTCCCACAGAGCTTTCTTTTGATCGTATTTTATTGCCTCTGCTATTTTCATTTTTTGAGATATAAAGGGAAAAAGACCGAATATTTTGAAAAAAAATTGATATTTTCTACTTTTTGTTATAAGAAAAATCCAATAAACTCAATTTTAGTCATACATTTAGGCCAAAATGTATTCAGCCACATGTCTTTGGTAAAAAAAATGTCAATAAGCATATATTTATTGGTTTACCCAAAAGTTATAGCATCTACAAACTAGGGTACATTTTCTGGAATTTACACAGCTTTTAGTTTATGACTGCCTATCTCATTTATTGAGGTGCAAAAATGGCAGGACAGTACAACCCCCCCCCCCCCCCCCAAATGACCCCATTTTGGAAAGTAGACACCCCAAGGAAAATGCTAAGAGGCATGTTGAGCCCATTGAATATTTAATTTTTTTTTGTGATTGAATAATGACAAAAAATTTTTTTTTTTACAAAAAGTTGTCACTAAATGATATATTGCTCACACATACCATGGTTATATGTGGAATTGCACCCCAAAATACATTTAGCTGCTTCTCCTGAGTACGGGGATACCATATGTGTGGGACTTTTTGGGAGCCTACCCGCGTACGGGGCCCCGAAAACCAAGCACTGCCTTCAGGATTTCTAAGGGCGTAAATTTTTGATTTCACTCCTCACTACCTATCACAGTTTCGAAGGCCATAAAATGCCAAGATGGCATAAACCCCCATTTTGGAAAGTAGTCACCCCAAGCTATTTGCTGAGAGGCATGGTGAGTATTTTGCAGCTCTCATTTGTTTTTGAAAATGAAGAAAGCAAAGAAAAATGTCTTTTTTTTTCTTTTTTCAATTTTCAAAACTTTGTGGATACCAAACACGGCATGCTTTAAAATTGCCCACAAACGTGCAGCGACGACAAACTACATACATTTTTAAAAGCCTTTATAAGCCCTTACAGGTTACCACTTTAGATTTACAGAGGAGGTCTACTGTTAAAATTACTGCCCTCGATCTAACCTCACATGCATGGTGCAATTGCTGTTTACATATGACGCCAGACCGAATGCGTTCACCTTTGCGTGAGAGCAGGGGGGGGACAGGGGTGCTTTTTTTTTTTTTTTTTTTAATCATTTATTTTGCTTTTTTAATTTATTTTTAAACTGTTCCTTTCATTTTTTTTTATCATTTTTATTGTTATCTCAGGGAATGTAAATATCCCCTATGATAGCAAAAGGTAGTGACAGGTACTCTTTTTTGAAAAAATTGGGTTCTATTAGACCCTAGATCTCTCCTCTGCCCTCAAAGCATCTGACCACACCAAGATCGGTGTGATAAAATGCCTTCCCAATTTCCCAATGGCGCTGTTTATATCCGGTGAAATCTAAGTCATGAAATGCTCGTAGCTTCCGGTTTCTTAGGCCATAGAGATGATTGGAGCCATTCTGGTCTCTGATCAGCTCTATGGTCAGATGGGGTAACCACCGGCTGCATTTTCAGGTTCACTGTTGGGACAGGAGAGCCAGAGAAAAACATGGGAGACGGTGGGAGGGGGGGACATTCCCTCCCACTGCTTGTAAAAGCAGTCTAGAGGCTAATTAGCTGCTAGGATTGCTAGGATTGCTTTTACATGAAAGCCAACTGCTGGCCTAAAAGAATGATACCAAGATGATACCTAAACCCGCAGGCATCATTCTGGTATAACCACTCAAAATCCAGCAACATACCAGTACGTTGCTGGTTTTGTTTGGGCATATACTGTATTTTTTTTTTCATGCAGCCTGTGGGCTGAACGAAAAAAAGAGATTGATCGGTGGGTATGCCCACCATTAGAATACCTCCCTTCATCCACCCACTTCTAATGATGGGCATACATGCACCATTTTGTTTTTAACTGTGGTGGTGAAATCACCTCCTACAGCGCTGGAGTCACGGGTTTATGTATCGTGGGAGCAAATTCTGTTGCTGTCAAGATAAATAAATCCGCGCTGCAGCTGAATTGCATACCTGAAAACAAAAAAAATGGTAAACAATAAAACACAATAAAACATTGCAGAATAGAATACAGTAAAAAAAGAGCAGAAGAATAGAGAGAGAGAGAACAAAAAAAGACAACTGTTTTTGTTTTTTTTATTTTATATTTTTTTGTGTGTTTTTTTATTTTTACTTTTTTTTTTTTTACACTTTTATTTGTAACTGTAACGGTCCGGTTCCAGGTCCGGGTCTCTCAAAATGCGATGGCATCTTGGGAGACCCTGTGAAAGTGTGCCTAGTCTGTGCAGTGCTGTACCCTACGCTAATACTCAACTAGTGTATGGTAGCGTTCAAAACATTCACCAATGCAAAGACCAGGATTGTCAGGACAGGAGGGACAACAATAGGGGGTGTCACGCCTATATCCGCGCTTACTGCAGACACGACATCTTCTTTGGGGGTTTTGTTGGGTAGGGGTACTCGGGGAGGACAAAAAGAAAATGCCTCTCATGCAGCCGGCTTACTGCATTTGGTTGGGGAAGGTGAGCTGAAGCACCGTCTGGAAACAGAAGGGCTCTGATGATCTCTTCCTGGAATGTAAGGAAGGATCCTGTCCATCCTGAAGCTCTGTATAGCACATGAGCATTCAGCAAAGCCAATTGAAATAAGTATACAGACACTTTTTTGTACCAGCGTCTGGCCTTACGGGCAACTAGGTACGGCGCCAACAACTGGTCGTTGAGGTCCACCCGACCCATATTTTGGTTATATTTGCGGACACAGAAGGGTTTCTCCACAACACCAGTCGCCGTAGGAATTTGGACCGTCGTATCTGCATGAAGGGATGACAGAATGAAAACATTATTTTTATCCCTCCACTTCACAGCGAGCAAATTATTACACTTCAAGCAGGCTCTCTACACCAGCCTAAGACGGGAATCTACAAGCCGCTGGGGTAAGCCCCGGTGATTCTTCTATAGCTCTTCTCAGGCCGTGTCACCAACTCTTTGTTCTGGGCCTAGGTCACTAGCCTGAGGGATTAGTCCCCTAAGTGCCTAATCTAGACATCACTGATTCCATCTTAAATCACATTCAATTCGACTTAGAAGAGGTATATGCAGTCAGTGGGTTAAGCCATAGGGCTTGAATAAACCCCCACAGAATAGTAGAGGAACAGCCTACTGCATCAATAGTGGTTGTACTGCTTCGCTGGTCACTCATTGATCAAACACCATAGAGACGTATTACTGGCCAAGTTTGCCTTCAACTCGTCTGCTGAGAACTAAAAAGCCTTGGCTACTGAAGTGAACTCAAACGCAGGCCACACAATACTCCCTAATAGTAGTATAAACCTTCTTTATTTCCAAATCCATATTGCTGCTCCCATGCCTCTGCGAAGGCCATCACATCATCTGCTGGCAGACTGGCACTTCTGGCTAGTCTGATGAGATTAATTGGCTAACTGCCTCTGCAGTAAAAGTTGGGCTTTACAGAAGGGATCTTGCACCCTCTGCTAGCATGAAAACACATCTGGCCAATCCGATGAAAGCTTCTTGGCCTGCTACGTTTGAGGCAGAGGTACCCTTTAAACAAACTCAGCTGTTTGATTAGATTAGTACCTGAGCGTTAGCAACTAGACATCCACTCAGTCAGTCTGCACCTGAGTCAACATATCTGCCTTTGTCTTTACTGCCACCTGATATGCAACTTGAAATAGAATCTTGGCGAGCACGTCAGCTAACCACACTCCCCATACCGCCCAGGATGGTCCTTATCGTGATTTGCTTTTAGCCTGTCCCGTCTGGCAGCACTTTGAATGTATAGCAGTTTTCTTCAGAGCCAAAAAGGACTTGTCACTGTTGGAGGAACAAGTTGCCATTTTTTCATTTGGGGAGTAGTGCTGGTATTTAAGGGCTGGAGAGTTTTACCATTCATATTGCCCGTGCACTCATGCACTCTTTTTTTTTTTAGGATAGCATACCTACCTGACCCTTACCTTATTGATCGTGGCTGGTCTCTGGGTCAGCTAATGGCTCAAGATAGGAACTGCAGGTTCGTGGTCATAATAAATACCTTGAAGTACTGGCTAGGCTCTAGCCTTAATATGATATCAGTGGCCATCCACACATCCATTTGCAGACATCGAAGCAGAAATCTGCTAGTGTGAGCAAGGGTTAAACCCTTAGACAGAAGCAATTACAGATAGTAATGTAAAAAAAAAACAGGCACTGTAGCTTAAAGAGGAAGTAAACCCTGATGGGTGTTACTTCCCCTTTGTTTCCCTGCAAAGGTAAAGCATAATGGGCTACTATGCATTGCATAGTAGCCCATTATGTGACACTTACCTACAGGAGAAGCCCGCAATGTCCCCGTCTTCCTCGCTAGTAGCGAGAGTCCAATCTTCACCCCTCTTCCTGCCGGGGCCGCGAATTCCGGCTCTGTGACTGGCCAGAGTCGCGTGACGGCGCGTGATGTCACTCCCGCGCATGTGCGTGGGAGCCGCCTTTAACAGCATGACCCAAACTAGAAACGGCACAGTGCGCCCTTTCTAACTCCAGGGCATGCGCAGAAGAAATCGTCCTACAGCGATTTGCAAATATCTCCTAGACCGTGCAGGTCTGGGAGATATTTCAAGCACCTACAGGTAAGCCTTAATCCAGGCTTACCTGTAGGTTAAAGTGGTTGTAAAGGGTTTACAACCACTTTAAGTAGAACACTGAATTTCACTTTGGCATTTAGACATGTAGCAAGATCCCGGGCCTCCTTTAGTCTGATGAGAACCTCCAGAGCCAAGAGTTGCTGACATCCTTCCATATAGAGCGGGTTGTAAGGCATGGTAGGTGCAGTGTAAGGTAGATTTATGGGCGCCAGACACTTCTTGAATGCAAAGAGATTTTATTTCTCTTGACCAGAACTGTGGGAGAGAAGGTTTAGGGCCAGGACACCCTAAGTAGTTGCAATGTTAATTGGCAGACTCCGAGACTTCTACAGGTAGACAGCCATGCAGGGAAAGGCATCCAGCAAGACACCACATCTGCATGTGTAGGAATGCTGTCTCCTATAACAACAGTCTTATAACAGTTTCTAACACAAGTGGTAACGAACTCCTTCACTCTCTCTACAATCACTTCTTGTAGTTCTTCAGCCCACTGAGCTCCCAGTCTCTCTCACTAGACTTGCTGATTCACTGCCACCGAATCCCTTGAGCTCCTTCAATCTTCACTTAAGTATCTTCCTCAAGTGTCACCCTCGCTTCTCTACTGGGTCCTTAGCTTGGCACTCCAGATACTTCTCAAGCTTCACCCCACTGGCCTGCTCGGTCCCTGGCTTGACACACAAGACTGCTCTGCAAGTGTCACCTCCACTGGTTGGGTCCCTGGCTTGACACCTGCTGAAGTTTCCCAATTCTACACCGTCCTCGGTTGGTGAGAATACTGCTCCGGGAACTCGCTTCAGCTACTCACTGTGGTCCCTGGTAATAGGGTGGTTGGTCCCTTAGTGGCGACAGCTTCCCCTCTACCTTCAAATACGACAGGTTTCTCCGGCCGGCAGAACCGGCACTTCTGGTTGGACTGCAAGCCGCAGTCCCAACCCTTCGCTGCTCTCTTGCTTCTGGCTAGGCCCTAAGACAGCCTAGCAGCCAGATATCCCTGGGATAGGCGCAAACTCCAGCCTAGCAGCCCAGGCAATACAACACACGCCCACCCAGAGAGCTGTCCAGGTGGCACAGAACACCGATCACCTGACTCCACCCGAATATATAGGCTCTCCCACCAGGCCAAGGGATTCAAGAAAACCCCATGCCCATTGGCTGAGATAACCCATATACTCCTAATCTGTCCTTGCTTTGCCCTTCTCTTATCTAATGTCACCAAGCACCTGGCCACCTAGCGGCAGAAGAGAGAAGTGCAGTAAGTCTAGACTTAGGGTGGAATCAATTGATCCCTAACAATGGGCCGAAGTAACCACACCTGGCAGGTAAATTTAGGAGCAACCCTGCCTAAACATCAGGGTGCTACAGACATAAAAGGTTAATGCATAGCAATCATTAAACACACTTCACCCAAAAGCAGACCTTAAACGCATCGCAGCAACACAATGCATAGCAGTGTCATCCATACGGAAGCATCACTCTGTCATAAGCAGCGCAATGAAGGGTTAATATACCTGGCAGGATCACCTACCCTAGATCACTGACCTGTAAAGGTTAAAAACGGCTATTCCGGCCATTAGAGGATTAACATAGTGATCCCAAACCTGCAAAGCCAGGCCTTGCTGATTTAAAGGAAAGACTAAACTTTGCAGCAAACACCTGATATATCAGTTCTTCCACAAGTAGTCCTACAGACAAACAAAGCCTGTGAAGCAAAATGAAACAGACAGAACTATACACGGCCGTTCAACCTACTTTGACAGCTTGTATATTACCAGCACAATGATTCAGACACACCATGACAGCCTATGGATAGCTTTGTGCAGCACCCTTCTAGGTCTGGCTGTAATGCCGCGTACACACGGTCGGACTTTTCGGCTACAAAAGTCCGACAGCCTGTCCGACAGACTTTCGACGGACTTTTGGCAGACTTTTGGCAGACTTTTGGCGGACTTGCGGCAGACTTTCTAACGAACGGACTTGCCTACATACGATCACACAAAAGTCAGACGGATTCGTACGTGATGACGTACACCAGACTAAAATAAGGAAGTTGATAGCCAGTAGCCAATAGCTGCCCTAGCGTGGGTTTTTGTCCGTCGGACTAGCATACAGACGAGCGGATTTCTGGGTCCGGCGTAGTTACGATGTAAAGATTTGAAGCATGTTTCAAATCTAAAGTCCGTCAGATTTGCGGCTGGAAAAGTCTACTGAAAGTCCGGGGAAGCCCACACACGATCGGATTGTCAGCCGTATTTTGTCCATCGGCGTCCGTCTGACTTTTCTAGACGAAAAGTCCGACCGTGTGTACGCGGCATAAGGGGTGATGGGAGAGGCTCCATTCCTGAACAGGTGGCCACCAATCCATCCCCTGGAGCTCCCGGCCACCGCTACAGCGGGCCAGCAGTTACCCCAACATCATCTTGCTGCTCCCTGCCAACTGGAAGCCCGTCGGGCTCCCTATCCACATCCTTCAGGAAAGGGCAACCCGCAGCCATAGCTCCCAACTGTCCCTGATTTCAAGGGACTGTCCCTGATTTGGAGCAATGTCCCCCTGTCCCTCTTCCCCCCTCATTTTGATCTGATCTATATAGTTGTATACAAAATGCACTTTTTAGCTTTCAAAAAGTGTTTTCCAGTGCTAAACCTTTCATCCAATCTCTAAATTGCTGCATTTGTACATTTTAAAAGCCAATATAAAGGAATAGTAGTGGTAAAAAAAAGTCCCTGTGGATTTGATTAACCTTTCTTTTTGGTTAATTCTTCTTTAAGGGGGTGTGGCAGGGGGCATGTCCTATGCCCACATACGTTTGTTAGTAGGTGTCCCTCATTCCCATCTCAAAATGTTGGGAGGTGTGCCCGCAGTCCAGCCACAGGAAGCAGACAAGGAGCCATCTTGGAAGGGGGCAGCCCTGACAACAATGCCAGAATTTTTGCAGGGGAAACCAAAAATTAGCCGGACTAAAAAAAATGTGTGTGTGGGGGGGGGGGGGAACAATTCACCAGGGAGGAGAGACTGGATCAGTCCCAACCAACCACAAGGCAGAACTGTTTTACCTGCATCCACAGACCAGTATCCCAGCCCCCCCCCCCCCAGTATCCGGGCCTGGGGGGGGGTCTCCCTCATATGGAAATTTTACAACTGCCTCGTCATAGGAAAGAGGCTGACCCTGCGAGGCTGGCCAGATGAATCCGGCAAGGTGAGGACAAAATAAAAATCTTCTTTGTTTCATAGCTATAACCAGTTGAGCATTTGAGGAACAAAAAGAGAATGCCGCCTGGGGGGAGGCAACTCATTTACAGTGCCTTGCAAAAGTATTCAACCCCCCCAGTTTTGAAAAATAAATATTTTCTACTTTTTTTGGCCAAAATGTATTCTGCTACATTTCTTTGGTAAAAAAAAAATCCAATAAGTGTATATTTATTGGTTTGTGTGAAAGTTATCTACAAACTATGGGATATATCTATGTATATATAGTGTAACCAGTCCTGATTGGGCGAGGGGCGGAGCCTAACCCATATGTGTATGCTGTCATGCTTGCGTCAGGAAAAACAATTTTTTTCACAGTGCATCTGTAGTAGGAATTTTCAAAACCATGGAGCTGCTTATTGCACACTAAGCCCTGTTTCACACATGTGCGGTGCGAATTGAAGCTCAGGTTTCACTGGGGAGATAAAAATCTCCTGTTCAAAGGAATCACTGCGTTTTAGCTCAGGATCAGTGAGCAGGGAGAGGGGGAGGGAGGGGGGGAGAGGGGGAGGTGTAGTGAGGAGAAGTAGAAAATCCATGTTCAGAACGCAATGCATCTGTGAAGCAGATGTGTTCCCATAGAAGATAAGGGGCTCGTAATTCGCACCGCAATGCCCAGAAAACGCACACGTTTTTTGTGCAATGCGCAGTGCGAATGCAACGCACATATGTGAACCAGATGCATTCATATGAATGTATTTTAAAATGTCCTGCGAATTAGATGCGGTGTAAGCCGCATCTAATTCACATAGGTGTGAACCCGGGCTTATAGTTCTGTGATAAAATGCCTTGGAAGGACTGTTTGTCGAGATAAGAAGACAATGTTGACATCCAAGATCCCAGAACAATGGAGAAATTTCTCTAGTAAATAGAACTGGAGGTAAGGAAACAACAGGTACGCTGAACGGGTTTCCACCAAATTAGACATAGGGGGAGATTTACTAAAGCTGGTGCACACAGAATCTGCGCATACTAACCAATCAGCTTCTAGGTTTTGTTGTGAAAGCCTTGTTGAAGAAGTTAGAAGCTGATTGGTTTCTATGCACAGCTGCAGCTAAATCTGTGTGCACCAGTTTCAGTAAATTTCAGTCTAAAGCCTCGTACACACGATCGGACTATTGGCAGACAAAGCGCCAGACTTTTGCCTGAAGGGCGTGTGCCGTGAACGTGTTTTGCATACAAACGGTACACAATTGTCGGCCAACAAACACGAACGTAGTGACGTACTAAGTGGGATTTCAGCTCTTGAGCGCCACCCTTTGGGCACCTTCTGCTAATGTCCTGTTTGGTGAGCATTGATTCCGAGCATGCGTGTTTGTACTTTGGACTTTTGTGTGATAAACTTGTGTACACACGATACGAAAATCTGACAACAGACTGTTGTCCGCCGAAAATTTACTAGCCTGCCATCCAACATTTGTTGGCCCGAAAGTTGCCCAACAATTGTCTGATGGAGCGTACTAACGGTCGGATTTTAGGCAAACAGTCTGTCATCACACAATTCCCTGCCGAAAATACAATTATTTGTACGAGGCTTAAGTTAAGCAGGGTGTCCGTGTGCTGTGCAGGTGGTCCATGTACTGTGCAGGGGGTCAGTGTACTGTGCAGGGGGTCAGTGTACTGTGCAGGGGGTCAGTGTACTGTGCAGGGGGTCAGTGTACTGTGCAGGGGGTCCGTGTGCTGTGCAGGTGGTCCATGTACTGTGCAGGGGGTCAGTGTACTGTGCAGGGGGTCTGTGTGCTGTGCAGGGGGTCAGTGTACTGTGCAGGGAGTCCATGTACTGTGCAGGGGGTCAGTGTACTGTGCAGGGGGTCCGTGTGCTGTGCAGGGGGTCCATGTACTGTGCAGGGGGTCTGTGTGCTGTGCAGGGGGTCCATGTACTGTGCAGGGGGTCACTGTGCTGTGCAGGGGGTCGGTGTACTGTACAGGGGGTCGGTGTACTGTACAGGGGGTCGGTGTACTGTGCAGGGGGTCCGTGTGCTGTGCAGAGGGTCAGTGTACTGTGCAGGGGGTCCATGTACCGTGCAGGGGGTCCGTGTGCTGTGCAGGGAGTCTGCTTAATGTGCAGGGGGTCTGTGTACTGTGCAGGGGGTCAGTGTACTGTGCAGGGGGTCCATGTACTGTGCAGGGGGTCAGTGTACTGTGCAGGGGGTCAGTGTACTGTGCAGGTGGTCCATGTACTGTGCAGGGGGTCAGTGTACTGTGCAGGGGGTCCATGTACTGTGCAGGGGGTCAGTGTACTGTGCAGGGGGTCAGTGTACTGTGCAAGTGGTCCATGTACTGTGCAGGGGGGCAGTGTACTGTGCAGGGGGTCTGCCTCATGTGCAGGGGGGCCGTGTGCTGTGCAAGGGGGCTGTGCGCTGTGCAGGGGTCCGTGTGCTGTGCAGGGGTCCCTGTTATGTTCAGGGGATCCGTGTACTGTGCAGGGGGTCTGCGTAATGTTCAGGGGTCCGTGAGCTATGCAGGGGGCTGTGGAAAGTTTTTTTTCCTGAAACTACCTTCTTAAAATTAGGGTGCGTGTTATACACCGATAAATACAGGATATATCGGCCTAAACTGATGAATAAATTTGTTGTTTTATATATTTTTTCTGGATATGTATTATAGCAGAAAGTAAAAAAAAAAGTTTTGTTTTTTTTGGTTTTTTTTTAGTTGTCGGTCTTTTTTTGTTTATAGTGCAAAAAATAAAAACAGCAAAGTTCAGGGGTCCGTGTACTGTGCAGGGGGTCCGTGTACTGTGCAGGGGTTCTGTGTAATGTGCAGGGGTCCGTGTAATGTGCGGGGGCCATATAATGTGCATAGGGTCTGCGTAATGTGCAGAGGGTCTGCGTACTGTGCAGGGGGTCCGTGTGCTGTGCAGGGGGTCCGTGTGCTGTGCTGGGGGCCATGTAATGTGCAGGGAGTCTGCGTAATGTGCAGGGGGTCCGTTTGTTGTGCAGGGGGGCCGTGTTCTGTGCAGGGGGCCCGTGTGCTGTGCAGAGGGGCCGTGTGCTGTGCAGGGGGTCCATGTGCTGTGCAGGGGGTCCGTGTGCTGTGCTGGGGGCCCGTGTAATGTGCAGGGAGTCTGCGTAATGTGCAGGGGGTCCGTTTGTTGTGCAGGGGGGCCGTGTTCTGTGCAGGGGGCCCGCGTGCTGTGCAGAGGGGCCGTGTGTTGTGCAGGGGGTCCATGTGCTGTGCAGGGGGTCTGTGTGCTGTGCTGGGGGGCCGTGTGCTGTGCAGGGGGGCCGCGTGCTGTGCAGGGGGCTGTGGAAAGTTTTTTTCCTGAAACTACCCTCTTAAAATTAGGGTGCGTGTTATACACCGATAAATACGGTATATATCGGCCTAAACTGATGAATAAATTAGTTGTTTTATATATTTTTTTCTGGATATGCATTATAGAAGAAAGTACTGTAAAAAAAAGGTTTTTTTTTTTGTTTTTTATTGTCTGTCTTTTTTTGTTTTATAGTGCAAAAAATAAAAACCACAGAGGTGATCAAATACCAGTAAAAGAAAGCTCTATTTGTGGGGAAAAAAAAGACACAAATCTTGTTTGGGTACAACGTCGAACGACCGCGCAATTGTCAGTTAAAACGACGCAGTGCCGTATCGCAAAAAATGGTAAACCTTCCGGAGGTCAAATGGGTAAGGAGGTATTCCCAGTACAAGGTAACCCCCTTCTTGCTTCGGTACAATAAACATTTCTAGATATTCCCTCTACACGTTATTATGAGTTCAAAACACTGTTTAGCAATGGTAGGAAGTCCTGGCGTGATTAGGATAACGCTCCGCCAAAATGTGACCTGCCCAGCCTGTTTATGGATTACACTTCTACCTAATCATTTTGGTTCTCGTTTCAGTTGCCTGTCATCTGTTGCCGGTGCAGCCAAGCCGAGAGGTGTGAACCGGGAGTGCCAGGCAATTAAACATAATATCCTCATACGGGGCCCCAGTGAAGACGAGACACTCCCTGGATCCTCTGCCTCCGGGATCGTCCACCTAGAACCGGTCACACTGCGGAGCCACAACCACCTCTGATATCTATGGATTCTTTATTGGAGTTTTTTCTTTTCTTTTCTTTTTTTTTACTAATGTGGATTTTACTCCCCTTCAAAGCATATACAACCCAATGTTGAGGTTTGGTCCAAAATTACAGTGCCTTGAAAAAGTATTCATACCCCTTGACATTTCCCACATGTTGCCATGTTACAACCAAAAACATAAATGTATTTTATTGGGATTTTATGTGATAGACCAACACAAAGTGGCACATAATTGTGAAGTGGAAGGAAAATGATAAATGATACAAATAAATATGTGAAAAGTGTGGGGGGTACATTTGTATGGCGCCCCCCGGAGTCAATACTTTGTAGAACCCCCCTTCTCTACAAGTCTTTTTGGGGATGTCTCTACCAGCTTTGCACATCTAGAGAGGGACATTTCTGCCCATTCTTCTTCTTTGCAAAATATCTCAAGCTCTGTCAGATTGGATGGAGAGCGTCTGTGAACAGCAATTTTCAAGTCTTGCCACAGATTCTCAATGTGATTTAGGTCTGGACTGTGACTGGGCCATTCTAACACATGAATATGCTTTGATCTAAACCATCCCATTGTAGCTCTGGCTGGATGTTTCGGGTCGTTGTACTGCTGGAAGGTGAACCTCCGCCCCGGTCTCAAGTCTTTTGCAGACTCTAACAGGTTTTCTTCTAAGATTGTCCTGTATTTGTCTCCATCCATCTTCCAATTAACTCTGACCAGCTTCCCTGTCCCTGCTGAAGAAAAGCATCCCCACCACATGATGCTGCCACCACCATGTTTCACGGTGGGGATGGTGTGTTCAGGGTGATGTGCAGTGTTAGTTTTCCCCACACATAGCGTTTTACTATTAGACCAAAAAGTTGAATTTTGGTCTCATCTGACCAGATCACCTTCTTCCACATGTTTGCTGTGTCCTCCACATGGCTTCTCGCAAACTGCAAACAGGACTTCTTATGACTTTCTTTCACCAATGTCTTTCTTCTTGTCACTCTTCCATAAAGGGCAGATTTGTGGAGAACACGACTAATAGTTGTCCTGTGGACAGATTCTCCCACCTGAGCTGTGGATCTCTGCAGCTCCTCCAGAGTTACCATGGACCTCTTGGCTCTTCTCTGATGAATGCTCTCCTTGCCCGGCCGGTCAGTTTAGGTGGACGGCCATGTCTTGGTAGGTTTGCGGTTGTGCCATACTCTTTCCATTTTCCGATGATGGATTGAACAGAGATCCGTGAGATGTTCAAAGGTTGGGATATTTTTTATAACCTGACCCTGCTTTATACTTCTCCACAACTTTATCCCTGACCTGTCTGGTGTGTTCCTTGGCCTTCATGATGCTGTTTGTTCACTTAGGTTCTCTAACAAACCTCTGGGGGCATCACAGAACAGCTATATTTATACTGAGATTAAATGACACACAGACTCCATTTACTAATATCCGGAATCTAACTTTTGATGATAGGTAGACTTCATATATACTGTAGATTGCAAAGCTATACTGTATGTACCATTTTTCAGCCTGGTACATTCAGAAGTTGGTACGTCATTGCCAGGGCCATGTCGGTGGGGGGAGGGAGGATGCCATCTAGGTCAGCTATTTACACTACCCCATCAGCAAAGATGGCCACCCCACCACATTTTACCAGGCTCAGTACTACTGAGCTGCACCAAGGGTGGAGTGTCTTGTATGTATACTGTATCCTCGGTGCCACTCCAGCAGGGCTCCATGAGTGCCACATGTGGCAGCCACCTCAATTGGCTTTAAGTATATCTCTATATATTCTTTATTAACCACTTGACCCCCAAAAGGTTTTACCCCCTTCGTGACCAGGCTATTTGCAAAGCTGTGCATAAATGGAACGGATGTTTGCCACAAATAGAGCTTTCTTTTGGTGGTATTTGATCACCTGTGGGTTTTTTTATTTTTTGCGCTATATAGGAAAAAAGACCGACAATTTCGAAAAAAAAAAAAAATTACTTTCTGCTTTAACCACTTGAGGTCCGGGCCATAGCTGAATGATGGCCACAGCGAGGACCTCAATTTCCGGGAGGCCGTCATAGGACGTCCTCCCCTGTGCACGCGTCCCGCGCGCACCCTGCAGGGGGCGCGCCGCGCGCGCTGTGATCACCGAGTCACGGAGACTCGGGTGATCACCGGTCACCTTTTTCAATTTTTTTAACAAAAAATAAAAACCGCAGAGGTGATGAAATACCACCAAAAGAAATCTCTATTTGTGGGAAAAAAATGATAAAAATTTCATATAAGTACAGTGTTGTATGACCGCGTAATTGTCATTCAAAGTGCGTCAGCGCTGAAAGCTGAAAATTGGTCTGGATAGGAGGGGGGTTTAAGTGCCCTGTAAGCAAGTGGTTAACACATATCCAATAAAAAAAAAAATTAAAAATCTAGTTTTTTCATCAATTTAGACCAATATGTATTCTACTACATGTTTTTGGTAAAAAAAAAAAAAACAATAAGTTTATATTGATTGGTTTGTGCAAAAGGAATATTGTCTACAAACTATGGGATATTATATGCTGGAATTTTTTATTTATTTTTTATTTTTTTTAATACTAGTAATGGCGGCGATCAGTGTCTTATAGCAGGACTGAGATAATGCAGCAGACGATCAGACGCTAACTGACACTTTTGACACTTTGTGGGAACCAGTGACACTAATCCAGTCATCAGTGCTAAAAATATGCACTGTCACTGTACTAATGACACTGGCTGGGTGACAGCCTGAACCGGTGATACAAGGCAGGATGGATCCATGCGCCAAATTCTGACCCCATCATCTGAATGTCGCAGCTGAAATCCAGACTCATCAGACCAGGCAATGTTTTTCCAATCTTCTATTGTCCAATGTTGGTGATCCTGTGCCAATTGTAGCCTCAGTTTCCTGTTCTTAGCTGACAGGAGTGGCACCCGGTGTGGTCTTCTGCTGCTGTAGCCCATCTGCTTCAAAGTTGGATGTATTGTGTGTTCAGAGACGGTATTCTGCATACCTTGGATGTAACGAGTGGTTATTTGAGTTACTGTTGCCTTTCTATCATCTGGAATCAGTCTGCCCATTCTCCTCTGACCTCAACAAGGCATTTTCCTCCACACAACTGCCGCTCACTGGATATTTTCTCTTTTTCCCACCATTCTCTGTAAACCCCGAGAGATGGTTGTGTGTGAAAATCCCAGAAACCAGCCCATCTGCCACCAACCACCATGCCACGTTCAAAGTCACTTCAATCCCCTTTCTTCCCCCATTCTGATGCTCGGTTTGAGCTTCAGCAAGTCATCTTCACCACGTCTAGATGCCTAAATGCATGGAGTTGCTGTCATGTGATTGGCTGTTTAGCAATTTCTGTTACCGAGCAACTGAACGGGTGTACCTAATAAAGTGGGCGGTGGGTATATATAGAGTACAATGGGGAGTATTGAGCTGTGGGAGAACAGAACCCACATGGTGCCCAGGGCACACTTCATGTTCTTATGGATTTCGGTGACTGTATATATAATGTGTGGCTGCCTTGTGGATGGATTCATTTTTTAATATGATATTTAAATGAGTTACAGTTTAAATAATTAAACCAAATTTTTGCTGAATAGACAGGATCAGAGCCGCCAGAGATGTCTAAGCATTAATTATATTACATTGTAACCATGAGTGTCACCTCACCGGTTCTCTCTATATTCCGGTTAGTGGAGATATCAGTGCGGCTCCTTCACCTTTTATTTGAATTAGAATTGTGTCAACCTGCCGAAATAAATCATCCGCAACCTTCTGTGTTTCGGAGTCTATGAATTCCCTAGAGGGGTGATACTCCCTTTTCTTCAGTCATGGTACCCCTTTAAAGTATGAAAAATGTGGAGACACACCAGTCAAAAATGGGGACCCCGTCACATCAGAATACCCCCTTTCACATTAAGGTCCTCAGCCCCTCCTTCACATTAAAGTCCTCGGTCTCCTTCCTCTTCACATTGGAGTCCTCAGCCACCATTTCACAATATCATCCTCAGCCCCCCTCTTCACATTTGAGTTCTCAACCCCGCTTCTTCACACTAGAGTGTTTAGCCCCCCTTTACACTATCATCCTCAGCCCCCCCTTCTTCACATTGGAGCCCTCAGTGCCCCTTCACATTATCATCCTCAGCCCCCTCTTTACATTGGAGTCCTCAGTGCCCCTTCACATTATCGTCCTCAGTCCCCTCTTCATATTGAAGTCCTCAGCCCCCCCTTCACATTAGAGTCCTCCGTCCCCTCCCTCTTCACATTGGAGTCCTCAGCCACCATTTCGCAATATCATCCTCAGCCCCCCTCTTCACATTTGAGTTCTCAACCCTGCTTCTTCACACTAGAGTCTTCAGCCCCCTTCACATTATCGTCCTCTGCCCCCCCTCCTTCACATTGGAGTCCTCAGTGCCCCTTCACATTATTGTCCTCAGCCCCCTCTACACATTGGAGTCCTCAGCCCCCCCCTTCACATTAGAGTCCTTAGTCCCCTCCCTCTTCGCATTGGAGTCCTCAGCCCCCCCTTCACATTAGAGTCCTAAGCACCCTCCCTCTTCACATTGGAGTCCTCAGCCACCCTTCACATTAGAGTCCTAAGCCCCCTCCCTCTTCACATTGGAGTCCTTAGCCCCTCTTCACATTAGAGTCCTCAGCCCCCTCTTCACATTGGAGTACACAGCCCCCACCTTCACATTATCATCATCAGTCCCCCCTCTTCACATTAGAGTCCTCAACCCCCTTAACATTAGAGTTTATCAGCCCTCCTTCATATTATCATACTCAGCCCCCCTCTTCACATTATTGTCCTCAGTCCCCTCTTCACATTGGAGTCCTCAGCCCCCCTTCTCATTAGAGTCCTAAGCCCCCTCCCTCTTCACATTGAAGTCCTCAGCCCCCCTTCACATTAGAGTCCTAAGCCCCCTCCCTCTTCACATTGGAGTCCTCAGCCCCCTTCACATTAGAGTCCTAAGCCCCCTCCCTCTTCACATTGGAGTCCTCAGCCCCTCTTCACATTAGAGTCCTCAGCCCCCTCTTCACATTATTGTCCTCAGCCCCCTCTTCACATTATCATCCACATTCCCACCTCTTCACATTAGAGTCCTCATCCCCCTTCACATTAGAGTTTATCAGCCCTCCTTCATATTATCATCCTCAGCCCCCCTCTTCACATTAATGTCCTCAGCCCCCTTCACATTGGAGTACTCAGCTCCCCTCTTCACATTATTGTCCTTAGCCCCCTCTTCATATTATCATCCTCAGCCCCCCTCTTCATATTATCATGCTCGGCCCCCTTCTTCACATTATCGTCCTCAGCCCCCCTCTTCACATTGGAGTCGTAAGCCCACTCCTCACATTAGTGTCCTCAGCCCCCCTACACAATATTGTCCTCAGCCCCCCTCTTCACATTGTGGTCCTCAACCCCCCCCCCCCCACTCTTCACATTAAAGCCCTTAGCCCCCCTTCACACTAGAGTCCTAAGCCACCCCTTTTCACATTAGAGTTTTCAGCCCCCTTTCACATCAGAGTCTTCAGCCCTCTTCCCCTGTTCACATCAGTATCCTCACTTTCCCCTCCCACTTTTGCTTATTTTCCTTAATCCCCCTCCCCCCAAATTCATATCAGAGTTCTCAGTTCCCTTCCCTGTCTCACTTTCCACTTTCCCTTTCACATTAGAGTCCTCAGCCCCCCCCCCCCCCCACTTTCACATTAAAGTCCATAACCCCCCCCTTCACATTACAGTTTTTACCCCCCTCCCCCTTACTATTAGAGTCCTCAGCAAAACCTCCTAAACCTTGAAAGGGGTTCCCTCCATCTTACCTAGATTTTTTATGTCTACACCACATTCTTTAAGTATATAGCCAGACATGTTGCTTCCCACTGCTTTAATAAGAAGCTGATGAATGTCAGTAGCAGAAGCCTCATATGCTTCCTGTGCAGCACTAAGTTTGTTTGCAAACCCAATTGGATTCTTTCTAGGATCTCCCAATCCCTCTAATATGGCTCTCATTTCTTGGGGACTAAGAGGTACATGCCATTTAATTTGAGACTTACTGTCAACAGCATTACCTTCAAAAACGAATTGGGTTCTGACAGGATAAATTGCAACAGATTGCTCTGTGCCAGGGGCAGAAGGGGTGGCATCTCCCATCCTTCTCTCTTCATCTTGCTGCCACAATTTGGAAATTATGGTTTGCTCCGGAAGTTCAGACTCTATCTCTCTTTCTCTGGGCAAAGCCTTATGCCGCATTCACACGAGCGGACTTTCTGGCATACTTGGTCCGGCAGACTTTCCGACGGACTTTGTCCGCCAGGTGCGCCGGACTTAAAAACGAACGGACTTGCCCACACACAAGCGGACTTTCCAGCAGACTTGGTCCGACGGTCTTTCCGCCAGACTTTCCAGCGGACTTTCTCAACGGACGGACTTGCCTACACACGACCGGACTTTCCAGCGGGCTAGGTCCGCCCGTCTTTCCGACAGACTTTCGCCGGAGTTACGGCAGACTTTCAGAATGAACGGACTTGCCCACACACGGACAAGTCCGTTCATTTTGAACGTGACTCGGGTATGACGAACCTAGAAAAGGAAGTCAATCTTACCGCTTTTATCGGCGAGATTGACACCTTGCGAGCCCCGTCGCAGGACATACCAGACCCTTAGGTCTGGTATGGATTATAAAGGGAAGCCCCTACGCCGAAAAAACGGCGTGGGGTCCCCCCTAACATTCATACCAGACCCCGATCCGAGCACGCAGCCTGGCCGGTCAGGAAAGGGGGTGGGGAGGAGCGAGCGCCCCCCCTCCTGAACTGTACCAGGCTGCATGCCCTCAACATGGGGGGTGGGTGCTTTGGGGGAGGGGGGAGCCCTGCGGGCCCCCCACCCCAAAGCACCTTGTCCCCATGTTGATGAGGACAAGGGCCTCTTCCTGACAACCCTGGCCATTGGTTGTCGGGGTCTGCGAGCGGGGGGTTTATCGGAAGTGAGTGGTCTGGTTTCCTTGAGAACCGACAGATATGATACATAGGAGAGGCAGAAATATAGCAAGCTTAAGGGCAGCTTACCTAGCCGGAATTTAGAGGTCTGTGTTTCCTGATGATCCCGATCAAAGCGCGGTTCCTTCTGGAGACTCTGCCAAACTCCTGATATGACTCGCCAAACTGTTATGACTGATTTCTGATTGGGACTCTAAAACAGAAGTTAATACTGCAGCTGCAGGAACAGATCCACAGGACTCAATCACTGTGTTTAAAATGTCCGTTATTATTACGTGTTATTTTATACATAGATAAGAAAGGGGTGGTGTGAGATGTTATTAAAAACTAACAAATAGAAATATGTTATTAAAAGCTAACAAATAGAAATATATTATTAAAAGCTAGCGAATAGAACAATTGCAAAAGTAAAACCTTGAGAGGGGATAGGGGAGTAGAGAGCGTTTAGTACAGGGGTCTCAAACTAGTGGCCCTCCAGCTGTTGCAGAACTACAATTCCCATGAGGCATTGCAAGGTTGACAATTACAAGTCCCATAGGCAAAGGAATGATGGGACTTGTAGTTCTGCAACAGCTGGAGGGCCACCAGTTTGAGACCCCTGGTTTAGTAGAAGATGTGTCTGTGTGTTAGGTGAAGGTTACAGAACATATTTCAACAGTGAGAACAAAATGGGGTCTCTGGAGCTTAAATGAACAATACAGTGAATTTTCATGTCACAGGTACACCGAGCTTTACTATGCATTGGCAGTGTGAAGCCGCCCTTAAAGGAAGAGGTGAGGTTACTTCTTAGATGTCACATTCTATCAGAACATTTCACCAGTAAAACTGACCGATAAACAACATTAAAATTGCAAAAAGAATTCCGGCAACTTGATTGCTTCTTCTTAAATCTTTATAGAGCACAAACAGCAGTGCGACATCAAAACGCTGACATGTTTCGGCAAAAGCCTTCCTCATAGCATAAATAAACAACATTGACCAACAACTCCCGAAAAAAAAAAGCCATTTAAATCCACACAGATGGATCCTCATACAGCCCTTGATTGATTTATCACTTCAATTAAATCTGAAGCAAACTCGAAATATTTCCGCCCACAATTTTTATGTGGAACTCTAGGCAAACTATAAAATAAAATGTATCATTAAAGCTGAACTCCGGGTATGTTCTGTAATATATAGTTACTGTAATACCTGGGATTACGAGCAGAATTCATTCTAGAAGAATGCTTGTAATCCAAAGCACTCGCATATCAAAGCGAGTTTCCCCATAGGAAATAATGGAAACTCAGATAATTCGTTCCACAGTGACTGCTTGTCTATGCAGTACCGCATGTGGCCAGAGGTGCGGGGGCGCCGGAGACACTCGGAAACACTCGGAGGCGCTTGGAGACACTCAAAAACGCTCGGAGACACTCGGAAACCGAGTGTTCTTGAGCGTCTCCGAGCATCACCTGGCGCCCCCGTACCTCTGGTTAAATGCGGTATTGCACACCCCAACGGCTTGAATCCTGCTCATCTTGTGAGACAACGCTCGCAAAGTGAGTCAGGATTTTTTTTTTTAAATAGCTCGTATTGCGAAACGCTCGTAAACCGCGTTACTCACAATCTGAGGTTCCGCTGTATATTGGTCCAGGTTGGCATGATGTACATATGTATGTCTCATACCTGATAGGCTGCTGGGGAGGCCGACAATCCCTGCAATAGTTAATAAAAGCGTTAGCCGAGCCTGTGCCAAGCAGCTTCCCCTCTACACACTGACCACAGGGGCTCACTCGCTCAGCACCACCACCATTCACAGAGAGCTTTTTGTGGCTATCACTGTAGTAGCAGTTAAAGGTCAATGTCTTCAAAAATCAATGTATGAGGTTGAAAGATGTCTAATCATTTTGTTTCAAGGATTTATAACCATTTGTCGACCGCGCTACAGCCGAAATGAGGGCTACAGCGCGGTTGTCTAGTTCTGGGATGCCGTCATTTATGACGACGTCCCGTGACTGCGCCCGTTGCTGGGTGCGAGGCTGCGAGCTCTGTCATCACACTGTCCTCTGGACACTGCTGATCACAGATTGAGGTAAAGAGCCAATCAGCGGCTCTTTACCATGTGATCAGCTGTGTCCAATCACAGCTGATAATGGCGGCAAACAGATGCCAATTATTGGCATTCCTTTCCTCACACTGACAGCATGAGGAACGGAGAAGAGAGCCGATAACTGGCTTCTCTAAAAGGAACATCTACACTAATAATCGGGGCACAGATTATCAGTGCAGTCCCAACAGGGCCCACCAGTGCAGTCCCACCAGGGCCCACCAGTGCTGCCAATCAATGCCCATCAGTGCCTCCTCGTCAGTGTCACCCATCAGTGCTGCCTATCAGTGCCCATCAGTGCTGCCTATCAGTGCCCATCAGTGCTGCCTATCAGTGCTGTATCATCAGGGCCCACCAGTGCTGCCTCATCAGTGCCCATCAGTGCCACCTATCAGTGCCCATCAGTCCTGCCTAACAGTGCCTATCAGTGCCCATCAGTGCTGCCTATCATTGCCGTCTTATCAGTGCCCATCAGTGCAGCCTATCAGTGCTGCCTCATCAGTGCCCATCAGTGCAGCCTATTATTGCCCATCAGTGCCACCTCCTCAGTGCCTATCAGTGCCACCTCATCAGTGCCCATCAGTCCTGTCTAACAGTGCCTATCAGTGTCACCTATCAGTGCCCATCAGTGCTGCCTATCATTGCCGTCTCATTAGTGCCCATCAGTGCAGCCTATCATTGCCTATCAGTGCCACCTCCTCAGTGCCTATCAGTGCCACCTCATCAGTGCCCATCAGTGCTGCCTATCATTGCCATCTTATCAGTGCCCATCATTGCCCATCAGTGCAGCCTATCATTGCCATCTCATCAGTGCCTATCAGTGCCACCTCATCAGTGCCCATCAGTCCTGCCTACCAGTGCCTATCAGTGCCCATCAGTGCTGCCTATCATTGCCGTCTTATCAGTGCCCATCAGTGCGGCCTATCAGTGCTGCCTCATCAGTGCCCATCAGTGCAGCCTATCATTGCCCATCAGTGCCACCTCCTCAGTGCCCATCAGTACTGCCTATCATTGCCATCTCATCAGTGCCCATCATTGCCCATCAGTGCAGCCTATCATTGCCCAATCATTGCCATCTCATCAGTGCCTATCAGTGCCACCTCATCAGTGCCCATCAGTCCTGCCTACCAGTGCCTATCAGCGTCACCTATCAGTGCCCATCAGTGCTGCCTATCATTGCCATCTCATCAGTGCCTATCAGTGCCACCTCCTCAGTGCCTATCAGTGCACATCGGTGAAGGAGAAAAATCACTTATTTACAAAAATGTTATAACAGAAACTAAGAAACTTTTTTTTTTCAAAATGTATGGTCTTTTTTTGTTTTGTTTTTTAGCAAGAAAGCTCTATTTGCTTGAAAAAAAATGTTAAAAACTTCTTATGGGTACAGTGTTACATGACCGCGCAATTGTCATTCAAAGTGTGAGAGCACTGAAAGCTGAAGATTGGCCTGGGCAGGAAGGGGGTAATAGTGCCCGGTAGGCGAGTGGTTAAATAGGAATAGTAAATGGGGGGAATGCAGATATTTGGTTCTCCTGAATCTGTTCATCCTTATAATACATTCTCCGAGGAGCACACAGGTCTACATGCAGATCAACCATTCTCCCCATTGTAAAATCATTATATAATAATAATAATGTGTGTACAGAGATATGGTAATATATAAAGTATATCAGATGTATAATTTGTAAGGAATGTATTGACGATTGCTCTTATTAAAGTGGTTGTAAACCCTTTTGTGTGACTTTTTAATTATAGGTGAGCCTAGAATAAGGCTTACCTACAGGTGGTGGAAATATCTCCTAAACGTGCGCCGTTAAGGAGACATTTCACTTGTAGTGCACCGATGATGTAACCGGCGCATTCGCTGTAAAGAAACGGACCCCCGTGCCGTTTCTTCCCCCCCCCCCCAGTGTGTGCCGTCACTGACGGCTCCCATGCGCAGGAGTGACGTCACACGCAGCTCGGGTCAGTCCCAGAGCCGGAGTCCACGGCCCCCCGGAAGGAAGAGGGGTGAAGATGGACGGGGCCTGCACAGGGGACAGCGATGGATTAGTTTGCCGGTAAGTGTCACATAATGGGCTAGTATGCGATGCGTACTAGCCCATTATGCTTTTAATTTGCAGGCTTTGCAGGGAGCAAAAGAGGAAGTAAAGCCCATCGGGGTTTACTTCCTCTTTAATGTTCTTATATAATTACATTTTTTGTAATTGGTCCATTATAAGATGACACATTTCGGCAGACGTGAGAGGTGATGAAGGCGCCCGGCTTCTCCTCCTCGGATTGGACGGTGAATTCCTGGCGTCCGCTCAGGATTTATGGGGTGAGCAGGAACTCGCTGTTGATGTCAATTGTATGATTGACGCGGATATGATCACACCAAAATGTCATCTTCATTAATATTGGAAGCATCAATTATCTCTCTAATTATAGGATGTTTCTTTTCTTTTTGGAATGGGACCCATTGTCCGTGCCAACTTCTGAATTCCCCGGGGCCATCAATCAGAGGAACATTGACACCTTCCTCACATCAACATCTCTGTGTTGTGGAGCAGAAGAAACTGTTTACAATTTCCCTTCGCTGCTTCCATTCAGCATTGCCGAGTATCCAGCAGTGGTAACGTCAGCTGTTTAACCACTTCAGCCCCGGACCATTTGGCTGGCCAAAGACCAGAGCTCTTTTTTGCGATTCAGCACTGCGTCGCTTTAACTGACCATTGCGCGGTCGTGCGACATGGCTCCCAAACAAAATTGACGTCCTTTTTTCCCCACAAATAGAGCTTTCTTTTGGTGGTATTTGATCACCTCTGCGGTTTTTATTTTTTGCACTATAAACAAAAAAAAAAGCGACTTTTTTGAAAAAAAAAAAAAACACAGTATTTTGAACTTTTTGCCATAATAAATATCCCCGAATTTTTTTTTTTTTTTTTTTTTTTTAAAAAAGCTATTTTTTTCCTCAGTTCAGGCCGATATGTATTTTTCTACATATTTTTTGGTAATAAAAAAAAACAAAAAAAAATAGCGACAATTTTGAAAAAAAAAGCAATATTTTTTACTTTTTGCTATAATAAATATCCCCAAAAAATATATAAAAAAACATTTTTTTTTCCTCAGTTTAGGCCGATATGTGATCTTCTACATATTTTTAGTAAAAAAAATCGCAATAAGCGTTTATTGATTGGTTTGCGCAAAGGTTATAGCGTCTACAAAATAGGGGATAGTTTTATGGCATTTTTTTTTATTAATAATTTTTCTTTTACTAGTAATGGCGGCGATCAGCGATTTTTATCGTGACTGCGACATTATGGCGGACACATCGGACACTTTTGGCACTATTTTTGGACCATTAACATTTATACAGCGATCAGTGCGATTAAAAATGCATTGATTAACTGTGTAAACGTGACTGGCAGTGAAGGGGTTAACCAGGAGGGTGCGCTGTAGGGGTTAAGTGTGTCCTAGGGAGTGATTCTAACTGTGGGGGGGTGGGGCTACGTGTGACACGACACCGATTACAGGGAGCTGTGATCAGTGTCCTGTCACTAGGCAGAACGGGGAGATGCTTGTTTACATGAGCACTTCCCCGCTCTTCAGCTCCGTGAGACGATCGCGGGTATCCCCGTGGACATCGAGTCCGCGAGACCCGCGGTCACACTCACAGAGCTTGTGGCAGGGTCGCGCGCGCCGCCGCCGGCGCACGGGCAACCACACGGCCGCAAATTCAAAGGGACGTACCTGTACGCCCATTTGCGCAGCCGTGCCATTCTGCTGACGTATATGTACATGCGGCGGTCGGCGAACGGTTAATTTCATAGTTCCAACTCTATAGAGTTGCAATGAGCAAAATTCTGATAGCCGTGCAGTAGATATTTTTATTACAATCCTCCCTCCAAAAAACATATATAAATGACAGCGCTCGCATTCATGAACTATAACATAAATATTCATAGGATAAAATTCGATAATAAGTGAAAAGTCCATAAAAGTGAACGATGTGCTCCAATCCATAAAGTGCAAGGTGCTCCAAAAAATTCAAGGTGCGCAAACACCCCCTTCTGTGTCCCCACTCACCGGATGGAATGGACCCCTATAGCTTTTCAGTCTAGGGGTCGTTTCAGGCTTAAAATGATGGCCAGGGGTGGCGACTTTACATCAATTCACCAGGCAGATCTCACATGCTCATGATAATCATCCGTAGATATTAGTACCCAGGGCTTTTTTTCAGGTGGAACGTGGGGGAACGTAGTTCCGGCACCTCCAGCACTTATGTAATGGCAACGGGTGCTGGGGATGTGCTGGAGGGTCTACTAATGATTGCCGCTGGGGGATCTATAGTCTATAGCGACTACGCTGGTGGGGTTTCTATTTTTGCGCGGGGTCTATTTATGCTGGTGGAGGATCTATTGTTGCTGAGAGGGTGTTTTATATTTCTGGGGGGTCCGTTGTTGCTAAGAGGAATCTACTGTTGAGAGAGATGTCTATTGTTGCTGGCTGCTGGGAAATCTGTTGTTGCTGCTGGGGGTCTATTGTTGCTGGGGTGGATTTTTGTTGCGGGGGGGCATTGTTGTGTGAGGGAACTATTGTTGTCGGGGTTTCTATTGTTGCTGGCTGCAGGGGATCTATTTTGCTGCTAACAAATTCTATACAAATTACTTAATTACTTACTTAATTACCACAGAATGATACTTGGTTCTGTATTCTCTACTGGGAGGTGGGTAGGGGGTGAAACCAAGGGACGGTGCTCGGAGGTGGGTAGGAGGTGGAACCAAGGGACGGTGCTCGGAGGTGGGTAGGAGGTGGAACCAAGGGACGGTGCTCGGAGGTGGGTAGGGGTGAAACCAAGGGACGGTGCTCGGAGGTGGGTAGGGGTGGAACCAAGGGACGGTGCTTGGAGGTGGGTAGGAGTGAAACCAAGGAATGGTGCTCAGAGGTGGGTAGGGGTGAAACCAAGGGACGGTGCTCGGAGGTGGGTAGGAGGTGGAACCAAGGGACGGTGCTCAGAGGTGGGTAGGAGGTGGAACCAAGGGACGGTGCTCGGAGGTGGGTAGGGGTGAAACCAAGGAATGGTGCTCGGAGGTCGGTAGGGGTGAAACCAAGGGACGGTGCTCGGAGGTGGGTAGGAGGTGGAACCAAGGGACGGTGCTCGGAGGTGGGTAGGAGGTGAAACCAAGGGACGGTGCTCGGAGGTGGGTAGGGGCTGGAACCAAGGGACGGTGCTCGGAGGTGGGCAGGGGGTGGAACCAAGGGACGGTGCTCAGAGGTGGGTAGGGGCGGAGACAAGGGGTGACTTAGAAGGGGGGAGTTCCTGCACCTATTCTCTGAGAAAAAAAGCCCTGTTAGTACCCAAAACTAAATAAAAGGAGGGAACTATAGTGAAGTACCGTTTGGCAATATGTTTATGGCGCAAGTACGAATGGATACTTACAAACTGCGGGGTAAAAACAGGCATAAAATGTCAAGAGATTGCAAATAGGAAACGCCGATATTGGCGTACGTTCCACCGATAACCGGAAGTGACGTCTGTTGGTCTCGGAAACCGGAAATTACGTCAACGCGTTTCGTCCTCCCACAGGGCGTCATCAAGGACCTTGATGACCCCTTCCTCAGTCACTGGGGGGGGTTAAAAGCTGTCGAGAAGCACCGCTTCACCCCTTCCTGACCAGCCGCCGCAGTTATACGGCGGCAGGTTGGCTCCCCTGGGCGAACCGTCGTAGCTATACCTCGGCTAGCTTTCAGACCACTAGGGGGAGCGCGTGCACGTCGCCGGAGCTGATGCGCATGCCCTGTGGCCGTGATGACCACCAGGCACCCGCGATCGCTCCACACCTAGACAGAACAGAGATCTGTCAATGTAAACAGACAGATCTCCGTGCTGTCAGGGAAGAGGAGACTGATCTGTTTGTTCCTACTAAGTATAAAGAACGATCGGTCTCCTCACCCAGGCAGTCCCATCCCCACAAGGAGAGGAGGCGCCTCTAAGTGCAGTATTAAAACCAGATTTATTAAAAAAACTCTGTGCAAAACACTCACATTTTGTAGGATAACATTAGGCATGTAATGTGGCTAAAAGTCCAGGAGGAGAGGGGTCCGTCAGATCCGTCACAACTAGCGCTGGGTCCTGCTGTGCGTGCGGCTGTGCCTGAACACCGCTGAAGCCGGCCGCGGTGATGAAGTTCCAGAGCGAGGCCTGAGACGCTGATGGAAGGCAGGCGCGGAGCTGTGACGTCACTGGAATGCGACGCGTTTCGTGAGCGTGCGGGCTACGATGGCACGGTAGCCGCGCTCCTTCATCAAAGCTACAGATGAAACGAGGAAGTGGTTTAAGTAGAGAAGAGGGGCGGGGACTGGAGAGAGAAGGGGAGGAAGGAAGAGCGGATTGACAAGAACACAGGGAGGGAGGGGGGGGAAGGAGGACGGAGAATAATGGCTATGTGTCTAGTTTATCCAAAGAAATGACAAGGTGTGTGTTAATATATAGAGAAGTATATGTGTAAATAAAATAAAATAAAATAAAGGTGGATATTAGTAAGGATGAATTTAATTAGAGATAAAAATGAAATTAAATAAAAAATAAGTATGAAAAATGAAAAAATGATGAATTTAAAGAAATATATATATAATAAAATAAATGAATGAATAAAGGATAAATAAATAAAAAATAAAAAATATAAATGAAAAATATAAAATATAATAATACTACAAAAATAGGAATGAAAAAAAGAGCAAAAACAGAAGAAAAATAGACGAGATACGTCAGAGTAATTATGGGAGAATGATGATGATAATAATAAATGCTAGTAGGGATAAATAAGATTAAATGAGGGTATTATTGTATCATGAGATGATAATTTGGGAAGAAGATATACGATATATATAAAAGAGAGAAGAATAATTTCTCGAGGTCATAAAAAACTGCTGATTAGCCCTAGATCACATATGTGTGATAAATTAAATGGGATAATGAGCATTACTGTAATAATTAAAAATTGAGATTATTAATACATCTATATACATATACACATATGTGCGTATATGTGCACAGGTATGTATTCAGTCAGGTGCATGCGCACGCATAAGCGGACCCACTACCGAGTGGCCCCCATGCATGTGCCGCTCATAACAATAACGACATTAAGGTAAAAAGAGGGGCCTATCCTTTAAAACAGAGGGAGCCCATGTATATAAAAATATACATGGGTTTTTTTATGTTTCATTTTATAAAAAACACAATCAAAACACAAGAACAGAAGCAAAAACAAAAACAAAAAACAAGGACAAGGAACCCATCTGACCTTTAGAGGTCAGTGTGTGGTTATCATTAAAACAGCTTATTCATTTGATTGTTGATGGTAAACAAAAGAATAAATAAAGTGGGTCCGCTTATGCGTGCGCATGCACCTGACTGAATACATACCTGTGCACATATACGCACATATGTGTATATGTATATAGATGTATTAATAATCTCAATTTTTAATTATTACAGTAATGCTCATTATCCCATTTAATTTATCACACATATGTGATCTAGGGCTAATCAGCAGTTTTTTATGACCTCGAGAAATTATTCTTCTCTCTTTTATATATATCGTATATCTTCTTCCCAAATTATCATCTCATGATACAATAATACCCTCATTTAATCTTATTTATCCCTACTAGCATTTATTATTATCATCATCATTCTCCCATAATTACTCTGACGTATCTCGTCTATTTTTCTTCTGTTTTTGCTCTTTTTTTCATTCCTATTTTTGTAGTATTATTATATTTTATATTTTTCATTTATATTTTTTATTTTTTATTTATTTATCCTTTATTCATTCATTTATTTTATTATATATATATTTCTTTAAATTCATCATTTTTTCATTTTTCATACTTATTTTTTATTTAATTTCATTTTTATCTCTAATTAAATTCATCCTTACTAATATCCACCTTTATTTTATTTTATTTTATTTACACATATACTTCTCTATATATTAACACACACCTTGTCATTTCTTTGGATAAACTAGACACATAGCCATTATTCTCCGTCCTCCTTCCCCCCCCCTCCCTCCCTGTGTTCTTGTCAATCCGCTCTTCCTTCCTCCCCTTCTTTCTCCAGTCCCCGCCCCCCTTCTCTACTTAAACCACTTCCTCGTTTCATCTGTAGCTTTGATGAAGGAGCGCGGCTACCGTGCCATCGTAGCCCGCATGCTCACGAAACGCGTCGCATTCCAGTGACGTCACAGCTCCGCGCCTGCCTTCCATCAGCGTCTCAGGCCTCGCTCTGGAACTTCATCACCGCGGCCGGCTTCAGCGGTGTTCAGGCACAGCCGCACGCACAGCAGGACCCAGCGCTAGTTGTGACGGATCTGACGGAACCCCTCTCCTCCTGGACTTTTAGCCACATTACATGCCTAATGTTATCCTACAAAATGTGAGTGTTTTGCACAGAGTTTTTTTAATAAATCTGGTTTTAATACTGCACTTAGAGGCGCCTCCTCTCCTTGTGTTCTTTCTGCAGATTGTTGGGGCTTAGGTTCAGCTCTTCCTGGAAGGCAGCCATTTGTGTGGACTTTGAAAACTTTTCAGAACGTTGTATTGAGTCCCCTTCTTTTCCCCATACAGACTTTTTATGGACTTTATCAATTATTACCTCCTGTCATTTACATAATGGGTACATAGGAATGCCTAGCAATTTTGCGCCTTTACTTGCTTACAGTCCCATCCCCCCACAGTTATGAAGAAGGAGGATATGGACAGCCACACTCCAATATAAACGCCTTTATTGTATAAAGTACCAAAAGTTCACACCACAGCAGGGTACAGGATGGATTAGCTGATGCGTTTCACACTCTCAATAGTGCTTAGTCATAGCCACCTCCACAGTTAGAGCCACTTCTTGGGACACACAGTTTACCCCTTGATCGCCCCCCTACTGTTAACCCCTTCCCTGCCAGAGTCATTTATACAGCAATCAGAGCATTTTTATAGCACTGAATCGCTTTATAATTGTCAGTGGTCCCAAATACGTGTCAAAAGTGTCCGATCTGTATGCCGCAATGTCATAGTCCCGCTAAAAATCGCAGATCATCGTCATTTCTATTAGAAAAAAAAATGAATAATAAAAATGCCATAAATATAGCCCCTATTTTGTAGACGCTATAACTTTTGCGCAAACCAATCAGTATACGCTTATTGCAATTTTTCTTTTTTTTTACCCAAAATATGTAGAAGTATACATATCGGCCTAAACTGAGGAAAAAAATTGTTTTTATTTTTTTAAATTGGGGATATAATTATTATAGCAAAAAGTAAAAAAAAATTTTTTTTAAAATTGTCGATCTGTTTTTGTTTTTAGCTTAAAAAATAAAAATTGCAGAGGTGATTAAATACCAGCAAAATAAAGCTCTATTTGTGGGAAAAAAGGACTTTAATTTTGTTTATGTACAAAGTCGCACACCCGCGCAATTGTCAGGTAAAACGACGCAGTGCCAAATCGCAAAAAATGACCTGGTCATTCAGGGGGCAAATCTTCTGGGGCTGAAGTGGTTAAACAGCGCTAAAGCGACGCTAAAACAGCCTTAGCGCTAAAGCGGCCGCGGCTCCAGCGTGAAAGGGGTCTTAAGGTTTGGCTGAAGTTGGACTTCCCCTATATCTGTGCAGGCTCTCGAAGTATCACTACATTTTTACTTTTTGCTGAAGAGATCACAAAATATTCTGCCAGGAAAAAAAAAACGATGAAAATGTTAACATTTTATTTTTATTTATACATTATTTAAATATTTAGAATTGTATATATAATAAATATTACATTGTACATTGTATGATATTCTATTTTATAAATATATTTCATTGTAACAATTCCTCAATTCCTCAATTTAAACAACATCCTGTTCATTTCTAATAATATAAATATTATTATTATGATTATTATTATTATTATTATTATGATTCAAAGTGCTACATTGTATTTGAAATGTGAACTGAAAAGAACTCTCTTTGTTAACCACTTCAGTCCCAGAAGATTTGGCTGCTCTTTTGAGCACTTTTTTGAGATTCGGCGCTGCGTTGCTTTAACTGACAATGGCGCGGTCGTGCGGCGCTGTACCCAAACAAAACTGACGTCCTTTTTTCCCCACAAATAGAGATTTCTTTTGGTGGTATTTGATCATCTCTGCGGTTTTTATTTTTTGCGCTATAAACAAAAAAAAAAGCGACCTTTTTGAAAGAAAAAAAAAACACAGTATTTTGAACTTTTTGCCATAATAAATATCCCCCGAATTTTTTATTTTTTTTAAAAAAAGCTATTTTTTTCCTCGGTTTAGGCCGATATGTATTTTTCTACATATTTTTGGTAATAAAAATCTCAATAAGCGTATATTGATTGGTATGCCCAAAAGTTATAATGTCTACAAAATAGGGGATAGATTTATGGCATTTTTATTATTATTTTTTTTACTAGTAATGGCGGTGATCTGTGATTTTTATCGGGACTGCGACATTACGGCGGACACATCGGACACTTTTAACACATTTTTGGGATGATTGAATTATACAGCGATCAGTGCTATAAAAAATACACTGGTTACTGTATAAATGTCACTGGCAGGGAAGGGGTTAACACTAGGCGGCGATCAAGGGGTTAACTGTGTTCCCTGACTGTGTGTTCTAACTGTATGGGGGAGGGGACTGACTATAGGAGATGACAGATCGTGATTCCTAGCTTTTAGGAACTCACGATCTGCATCTCCTCTCCTCACCTCCTTGTCCCTGTTCTGCCTCTCGTGCCCGCGATCGCTCGTGGCCGGCGGTCATCGCGACCACCAGTCACGAGCATCAGTGAAGCGGGTGCATGCACGCGCCTGCTATCCCGCTTAAAGGAGCCGACGTATGGCTACGACAGCTCACGGGATCGTGCCGACCTGCCGCTGTGCTATGACGGCGGCTGATCAGCAAGTGGTTAAAGGGTCGCTCCACCCAAGATTGATATTGCAGACCCCGAATCTCTGACTTCTTGGCTCCACCCACTAGCATTACAAAGGAGACCGAACCCAACCCCCCTCCTCCCATTGTAGCCTTTGTGTAGTTTATAGTACAGAGAATGCAACAAGAGGAGTAAGACCACAGAGTCTCCCTCTGATACAAGAAGTCAGGAATGGAGGACCAATTTTTTAGGACTACTGATTTCTCTCCACAAATATCACCTGTGGGTAGAGTCGCCCTTTAACAGGTTTTTTTTTTTTTTTTTCCACAGTAACATTTGCACATCGTTTGGATTTGGCCGAGTTGTCAGCGATGAGCAAATTATTTCAAAGATTTGATAAAGCCGATGTGAATTTTTTTTTTTAATTTTCTTTCATTTTTTTTTAGTCATTAAAAAGCCATCCTTGAGCTCCAGTTGGTGACTTTGCCTAGGCTGGGATGATGTCATCAGTCTGCTGCAGGCAGGGGAAAGCATTTCCTCAGTCTCCCCTCCCCCCAGTGATTGATCAGACTGCAATTATTGTAACTTTGCCTAGGCTGAGATGGTGACATCAGTCTGCTGCAGGCAGGAGGTAGCATTTCATCAGTAGTGTAACTTTGCCTAGGCTAAGATGATATCATCAGTTCACTGCAGGCAGAAGAAGCAGTTCCTCAGTCTCCCCCACCCCCAGTGATCAGACTGTAACTTTGTAACCAGTCACAAGGCTGCAGCAGGTGCTGATCTTAAAAATTTGCCCTTGAGCTCCACTCAGTGACTTTGCCTAGGCTGAGATGATGTCATCAGTCTGCTGCACACAGGAGGGAGCATTTCCTCATTCTTCCCCTCCCCCAGTGGTCAGACTGCAATATTGTAACCTTGCCTATAATAAAATGATATACACAATGGTGCAACTGCATCCCTAGGGGAAGAAAGGTACAATCAGTATGATGGCAGCAGCTCCCCTGGATAGACTGCAACATTGTAACTTTGCCTAGGCTCAGATGATGTCATCAGTCCGCTGCAGACAGGAAGAAGCATTTCCTCAGTCTCCTCCCACCCCCAATGACCAGACTGCAACATTGTAACTTTGTAGCCAGTCACAAGGTGATATTTGTGAACACAGCCAAGAATTGCACAGACACACAGATTTTTGTGTCATTTCTGAGCGGGTGTCTCAGCCCAGGAAGTAGACGGTGACCCCGGATGATGCTTGAAAAAAAATTGGTGCCGTCCTTCTGGAGAGGCAAACATTTGAAGGTATTGTCAGGGGGATCTCTGTGGGAGGTAATAAATACCTAGAAATGTTACACTGATACATTACTGAGCATGCTGAAGCTAACAGGAAAATATATATCTGATGATAAATCCACTTTTAGGGGGTGTATTCATTAAACGATTGCATAGCTGTTTATCCATTCATCCATCCTGGGGCAAATTCCAATGTTCTCTGTAGATTTAATGTTATTGATCAATACATATATATATATATAAATATTATGAACAGAGAAAATGCCGATTTATGGCCACTAGATGGAGCTGAGGCACATACTTAGTTCCTTTGACACTCAGCTCCATCTAGTGGCCATGCTGCAGTATTTTCCCCACTCAAATTCTCATTTTCAACAAATAACATTCGATCTGCAGAGAATATAACCTGAGAACATTCGATTTTGCCCCATTCACACGGAACAAATTTGCATGCAGTGTTGATGGATGAACAACTATGTAATTTTTTTTATTTTTTATTTTTTAAATACCCCCCCCCCCCCCCAAGTGTTGCATTCTGAGCCTACTGCACTTAATAAGGAAAATATATGTGATGACAGGTCCACTTTCATGGGATCGTCTATAAGCTGAAATTCCAGTATGAGGCCTTGCTTTCTGCTTTTTTGTGTTTTTTCCACCCTATAGTATTCCAGTCTCATTCCCGCTGGTCTCATTATTCCAGCTGCCGGCCTCTGGCTTCTCTTCCTTCAGCTTAGCGACGATCACATCCTCCTTGTCCACCATGTACTTGGGCAGTCTCCGGTCCAGGTACTCTCCCTTGTGCTCCAGAGCGTTCAGGAACTTCTCCTTCTCTTCCTTCTTCTCTTTCTCTGCTTTGTCTTCTACTAGAATACTCTCCACATCCGCCAGCATCTCATAGGCAAGCCGGCTCTCCTCCAGACATATACAGGTGCACTTTGATGCGCAGTACCATAGGATGACCACCAGGCAGATAGCCAGCATTCCGGAGGTCTGCAGATGAGATAAGGAAAGGGTTAAAGGTCTGCTCTGTGTGTATATATATATAGACCAACAAATCTATAAAGTACTGAATTATATGGATCCATAAGGGTGGCAATGCTTTCCAGAGCTTGCCGCTCAGCAGATCAATGCGTCACATGCAAACACGGGGTTCATTTTACATAACTAACAATTAGTGTTGGGGTACAGAGAGGATTAGTGTGGATGCTACATGAAGGGTTAGTTTGGGTGGTTAATTTAGAGTTGTCCTAAAGGTGTCCTGTGTACAGGCAACGGTGAAGTTAGGGTTAAAGGGGAGATTAGTGTTAGGGTTACAGGAAGGGCTGTTGTTAAGCTTACAGAGATGGTGGGTGTTGGGGGTTACATGGAGGGTTAGTTTTGGGATTACAGGGAGGATGGATGTTTGGATTACAGGGAGGGTTAGTGTTGGGATTACAGGAATGTTGGGTGTTGGGGATACAGAGAGGGTTAGTGTTGGGGTTACAAGGAGGGTTAGTGTTGGGTTTACAGGGAGGGTTATATTTAGGGTACAGGGAGGATTAGTGTGGATGCTACATGAAGGATTAGTTTTGGGGTTATTTTAGAGTTAGTGTACAGGCAATGGTGAAGTTAGGGTTAAAGGGAAGATTAGTGTTAGGGTTACAGGAGGGGCTGTTGTTAAGCTTACAGGAAGGGTTCGTGTTGGGATTACAGGGAAGGTTAGTGTTGGGGTTACAGGGAGGGATAGTGATGGGATTACAGGGAAGGTTAGTGTTCAGGTTACAGGAAAGGGCAGTGTTCAGGTTACAGGAAGGGATAGTGTTGAGATTACAGGGAGGGTCAGTGTTGGGATTACAGGGAGGGTCAGTGTTGGGATTACAGGGAGGGTCAGTGTTGGGGTTACAGAGAGGATTAGTGTTAGCATTAGAAGGAGGTTTGGTGTTGAAGTTACAGGGAGGATTAGTGTAGGGATACAGGGATAATTGGTGTTACAGTTAAAAGGAAGATTGGTGTGAGGGTTACAGGGATGGTTAGTGTTAAGGTTACAGGTAAGACTATTTTTAGGAGTGAGCTTACAGGGAGGTTCAATGTAGGGTTTACAGTAAACATTCAGGTTAGGATTAGAAGAAGGGTTAGTGTTTGGTGTGAATGTTACAAGGAAGGATATAAGGTGGGTTAGTTTTGGGGCTAAAAGGAGGCTTTTTGTTAGAATTAAAGGGAGGATTACAGTGAAGGTTCATGTGCAGGTTAAGCAGAGACTTAGTTATAGGATTACAGGGGAATTAGTGTTAGGATTATAGCGAGGGTTAGTATTAGGATTACAGGGAAAATAGTGTTAGGGTTACAGCGAGGGTTAGTGCTAGGATTACAGCGAGGGTTAGTATTAGGATTACAGGGGAATTAGTGTTAGGATTACAGCGAGGGTTAGTATTAGGATTACAGGGGAATTAGTGTTAGGATTACAGCGAGGGTTAGTGTTAGGATTACAGTGAGGGTTAGTATTAGGATTACAGGGGAATTAGTGTTAGGATTACAGCGAGGGTTAGTATTAGGATTACAGGGGAATTAGTGTTAGGATTACAGCGAGGGTTAGTGTTAGGATTACAGCGAGGGTTAGTGTTAGGATTACAGGGGAATTAGTGTTAGGATTACAGCGAGGGTTAGTGTTAGGATTACAGCGAGGGTTAGTATTAGGATTACAGCGAGGGTTAGTGTTAGGATTACAGCGAGGGTTAGTATTAGGATTACAGGGGAATTAGTGTTAGGATTACAGCGAGGGTTAGTGTTAGGATTACAGTGAGGGTTAGTATTAGGATTACAGCGAGGGTTAGTATTAGGATTACAGGGGAATTAGTGTTAGGATTACAGCGAGGGTTAGTGTTAGGATTACAGCGAGGGTTAGTATTAGGATTACAGCGAGGGTTAGTGTTAGGATTCCTTCGAGGGTTAGTATTAGGATTACAGGGGAATTAGTGTTAGGATTACAGCGAGGGTTAGTATTAGGATTACAGGGGAATTAGTGTTAGGATTACAGCGAGGGTTAGTGTTAGGATTACAGTGAGGGTTAGTATTAGGATTACAGCGAGGGTTAGTGTTAGGATTACAGCAAGGGTTAGTATTAGGATTACAGGGGAATTAGTGTTAGGGTTACAGCGAGGGTTAGTGCTAGGATTACAGGGAGGGTTAGTGTTAGGATTACAGCGAGGGTTAGTGTTAGGATTACAGCGAGGGTTAGTGTTAGGATTACAGCGAGGGTTAGTGTTAGGATTACAGCGAGGGTTAGTGTTATAGGGCGTACACACGGTCGGACTTTGTTCGGACATTCCAACAACAAAATCCTAGGATTTTTTCCGACGGATGTTGGCTCAAACTTGTTTTGTCTACACACGGTCGCACAAAGTTGTCGGAAAATCCGATCGTTCTGAATGCGGTGACGTAAAACACGTACGTCGGGACTATAAACGGGGCAGTGGTCAATAGCTTTCATCCCTTTATTTATTCTGAGCATGCGTGGCACTTTGTCCGTCGGATTTGTGTACACACGATCGGAATTTCCGACAACGGATTTTGTTGTCGGAAAATTTTATCTCCTGCTCTCCAACTTTGTGTGTCGGAAAATCCGATGGAAAATGTCCGATGGAGCCTACACACGGTCGGAATTTCCGACAACACGCTCTGATCGGACATTTTCCATCGGAAAATCCGACCGTGTGTACGGGGCATTAGGATTACAGCGAGGGTTAGTGTTAGGATTACAGCGAGGGTTAGTGTTAGGATTACAGCGAGGGTTAGTGTTAGGGTTACAGCGAGGGTTAGTGTTAGGATTACAGCGAGGGTTAGTATTAGGATTACAGGGGAATTAGTGTTAGGATTACAGCGAGGGTTAGTATTAGGATTACAGGGGAATTAGTGTTAGGATTACAGCGAGGGTTAGTATTAGGATTACAGGGGGATTAGTGTTAGGGTTACAGCGAGGGTTAGTGCTAGGAGTACAGCGAGGGTTAGTGTTAGGGTTACAGCGAGGGTTAGTATTAGGATTACAGCAAGGGTTAGTATTAGGATTACAGGGGGATTAGTGTTAGGGTTACAGCGAGGGTTAGTGCTAGGATTATAGTGAGGGTTAGTGTTAGGATTACAGCGAGGGTTAGTGTTAGGATTACAGCAAGGGTTAGTATTAGGATTACAGGGGAATTAGTGTTAGGGTTACAGCGAGGGTTAGTGCTAGGATTACAGTGAGGGTTAGTGCTAGGAGGGTTAGTGTTAGGGTTACAGCGAGGGTTAGTGCTAGGATTACAGTGAGGGTTAGTGCTAGGATTACAGCGAGGGTTAGTGTTAGGATTACAGCAAGGGTTAGTATTAGGATTACAGGGGAATTAGTGTTAGGGTTACAGCGAGGGTTAGTGTTAGGATTACAGGGGAATTAGTGTTAGGGTTACACAGATAATTAGTGTAAGGACACCTTTAGGGTAGGCGGTCAGTTTCATTAATAAATAACTGCACACTGTGAGCTTCGGATGCAGCGAGTCTAGGAGTTGTTGTTTTTCTGGTAGATGATTAGATAGGAAATCTATGCATTTGCTTTGTATAAGACGTGTGTAATGAAGGATCCATCAAACTACAATGGAGTGTCATATTTTATTGATCTGACTCATGAAAACTGCAATCCGTGTTGATGGATTACCGTCAATATAAGAGCCCCTCCCCCGTCATCAATATTAATTAGCGGAGCACCGAAGTCCGGAGGAATGGATGGAATGCTTCTAGTTTTCCTTCCCGGATTCCGTCTTTCCCCCCCTGATCACATGCTAATAACATTTTTAATATAAAACCTTTCCATTTTTATTACATATCTTGTTTTACACTCAGTGATGTCATCAGGGGGTCCCTGTGCTTCTCTATGCAATGCAGACAGATCACATCTAGTGAGAGGGACCAGCAGGGTGCTAAAAACACCACAGCATCCTGCCTCAGTACCAGAGCCGGGGCAAGTGGGGGGGGGCAGGGGGAGGCAGGAGGGGTGGCTGCCCTGGGCACTGTAGTATCATGTGAGGATGGGGGGGGGGGGTGTTAGGAGTGGTGATTTAGGGGGACTTATGTTGGGAGGGAGGATGGGGAAGAGGATTTGTACAAGGAGGGGGTTTTGTTGGGGTTTGTGCTAGAAGAGGTGAAATGGGAGAGGGGGGAGGGGAATTGAACTAGGAAGGGACATTTTGGGGGGGGGGGAGGGATTTGTGCTAGTATGGATGATTGGGGGGTATGGGGGGGAGAAGATGTGTACTCGGAGGAAAAATGTAGAGGATTTGTGCTAGGAGGGGTGATATTTTGTGGGAGGGGTGCATTTGTAGTGGGGGGAATTTGGGAGATTGGGGGCAAAGATTTCAGCCGGGGGTGGATTTCTGGGAGGAGGGGGATATTGTGGGAGGAGTAACCATGCAGATTAGTGCTCAATTTTTTGAGGGGGGCAGCATTTTTGCTGACACATAATGCTCATACATCTTAGGGAGGGCGCATTTTGGCATGTTCACCTTGGCAACAAAAGTGAGTACACCCCTAAGTGAAAATGTCCAAATTGGGCCCAAGGTGTCAATATGTTGTGTGGCCACCATTATTTTCCAGCACTGCCTTAACCCTCTTGGGCATGGAGGTCACCAGAGCTTCACAGGTTGTCACTGGAGTCCTCTTCCCCTCCTCCATGATGACATCACAGAGCTGGTGGATGTTAGAGACCTTGCGCTCCTCCACCTTCCATTTGAGGATGTCCCACAGATGATCAATAGGGTTTAGGTCTGGAGACATGCTTGGCCAGTCCATCACCTTTACCCTCAGCTTCTTTAGCAAGGCAGTGGTCATCTTGGAGGTGTGTTTGGGGTGGTGATCATGTTGGAATACTGCCCTGCGGCCCAGTCTCTGAAGGGAGGGGATCATGCTCTGCTTCAGTATGTCACAGTACATGTTGGCATTCATGGTTCCCTCAATGATCTGTAGCCCCCCAGTGCCGGCAGCACTCATGCAGCCCCAGACCATGACACTCCCACCACCATGCTTGACTGTAGGCAAGACACACTTGTCTTTGTCCTCCTCACCTGGTTGCCCCCACACACGCTTGTCACCATCTGAACCAAATAAGTTTATCTTGGTCTCATCAGACCACAGGACATGGTTCCAGTAATCCATCTCCTTAGTCTGCTTGTCTTCAGCAAACTGTTTGTGGGCTTTCTTGTGCATCATCTTTAGAAGAGGCTTCCTTCTGGGACGACAGCCATGCCGACCAATTTGATGCAGTGTGCGGCGTATGGTCTGAGAAATGACAGGCGGACCCCCCACCCCTACAACCTCTGCAGCAATGCTGGCAGCACTCATACGTCTATTTCCCAAAGACAACCTCTGGATATGACGCTGAGCACGTGACCTCAACTTCTTTGGTGGACCATGGCGAGGCCTGTTCTGAGTGGAACCTGTCCTGTTATACCGCTGTATGGTCTTGGCCACCATGCTGCAGCTCAGTTTCAGGGTCTTGGCAATCTTCTTATAGCCTAGGACATCTTTATGTAGAGCAACAATTCTTTTTTTTCAGATCCTCAGAGAGTTCTTTGCCATGAGGTGCCATGTTGAACTTCCAGTGACCAGTATGAGAGAGTGAGAGCGATAACACCAAATTTAACACACCTGCTCCCCATTCACACCTGAGACCTTGTAACACTAACGAGTCACATGACACCGGGGAGGGGAAATGGCTAATTGGGCCCAATTTGGACATTTTCACTTAGGGGTGTACTCACTTTTGTTGCCAGTGGTTTAGACATTAATGGCTGTGTGTTGAGTTATTTTGAGGGGACAGAAAATTTACACTGTTATACAAGCTGTACACTCACTACTTTACATTGTAGACAAGTGTCATTTCTTCAGTGTTGTCACATGAAAAGATAGAAGAAAATATTTACAAAAATGTGAGGGGTGTCCTTACTTTTGTGAGATACTGTATATACACTATATTACCAAAAGTATTGGGACACCTGTCTTTACACACACATGAACTTTAATGGCATCCCAGTCTTAGTCCGTAGGGTTCAATATTGAGTTGGCTCCGCCCTTTGCAGCTATAACAGCTTCATCTCTTCTGGGAAGGCCGTCCACAAGGTTTAGGAGGGTGTCTATGGGAATGTTTGACCATTCTTCCAGAAGAACATTTGTGAGGTCAGGCACTGATGTTGGATGAGAAGACCTGGCTCGTAGTCTCTGCACTAATTCATCCAAAAGGTGCTCTATGGGGTTCAGGTCAGCACTCTGTGCAGGCCAGTCAAGTTCCTCCACCCTAAACTCGCTCATCCATGTCTTTATGGACCTTGCTTTGTGCACTGGTCCAAACCATTTGGTGGAGGGGGGATTATGGTGGGGGGGGAGGGGGGATTATGGTGTGGGGGGTTGTTTTTCAGGCGTTGGGCTTGGCCCCTTAGTTCCAGTGAAAGGAACTCTTAAGGCGTCAGCAGACCAAGACATTTTGGACAATTTAATGCTCCCAACTTTGTGGGAACAGTTTGGGGATGGCCCCTTCCTGTCCCAACATGACTGCTCACCAGTTAGGGTTGCCACCTCATTCCTTTAAACCTGAACACATATGAATTACACGAGTTCTGTGGCTGATTAAGGTGGTAACTAAACACACGTGGTGCCTCATTTGCATTAAATTAGCCTCAGAACCTGTGGAATCCATATGTGTTCAGATTTAAAGGGAAGAGGTGGCAACCCCAGCCCCAGTGCACAAAGCAAGGTCTCTAAAGACATGGATGAGCCAGTTTGGGGTGGAGGAACTTGACTGACCTGCACAGAGTCCTGACCTCAACCCGATAGAACACCTTTGGGATGAATTAGTGCAGACACTATGAGCCAGGCCTTCTCGCCCAATATCAGTGCCTGACCTCAGAAATTACCTTCTGGAAGAATGGTCAAACCATAGGCGTGCACAAGGGGTGTGCCGGGTGTGCCTGGGCACACCCTAATCACCCCGTGCTGTCTCCAGAGATTTGCCCCAAAATGCTGCATCTAAGAGAGTGTGTGGCCCGCGCTGCCTGTGAAACAGTTTCACAGGCAGCAGAGCGTGAGAATTGCCAGAGCTGATCAGTGTATGAAACTGTCAGATAATGACACTAAGACAGCTGGTCTCACTTCCTGCATGCAATGTCAGGGTGATGTCGGGGGTGGGCGGGACTGAACGGCCATCAAACACAAGCCAATGGGATGGGGTCTGGGCGGGCCGCTACATTTATGTGGCCCCGCCCCCTCTCTAAAGCAGCTCAAACATTGGCTGGTGTTTATAGCACTTGGTCCCGCCCACCCCCGACATCGCGGCTCAGTTGTAAGTTATCACAACTCAGCCGTGATGTCGGGGGTGGGCGGGACCAAGCGCCAACACCAGCCAATGATTGGGCTGCTTCAGAGAGAGGGCGGAGCCAGAGAAATGTAGCAGCCCTCCCAGACCCATCCTATTGGCTGCTGTTTGGTAACTGTTCAGTCCCGCCCACCACCAACATCACCGCAGACTTTTAACAGCTGGTGTCTCTCCCTGCATGCAGTGTCATTATCTGACAGTTTCATACACTGAACAGCTCTGGCAATTCTCACGATCTCCTGAATGTGAAACTCCCCCTCTCCCCTATCAGTGCCACCCAATGCTGCCAATCAGTGCCAACCAATGCTGCCAGTGCCAACCAATGCTGCCAATCAGTGCCAACCAATGCTGCCAGTGCCAACCAATGCTGCCAATCAGTGCCAACCAGTACTGCCTATCTGTGCCAGTGCTGCTTATCAGTGCCAACCAATTCTGCCTATCAGTGCCAACCAGTGCAAACTAGTGCTGCCTATCAGTGCCAACCAATGCTGCCTATCAGTGTCAGTGCTGCTTATCCACGCCAACCAATGCTGCCTATCAGTGCCAGTGCTGATCCTCAGTGCCAACCAATTCTGCCTATCAGTGCCAACCAGTACTGCCTATCCATGCCAGTGCTGCTTATCAGTGCCAACCAATTCTGCCTTTCAGTGCCAACCAGTGCAGCCTATCAGTGCAAATCAGTGCTGATTATTAGTGCCGACCAATGCTGCCTATTAGTGCCAGTGTTGCTTATCAGTGCCAGTGCCAACCAATGCTGCCTATCAGTGCCAGTGCTGCTTATCAGTGCCAACCAATGCTGCCTATCCGTGCCAACCAGTGCTGCCTATCCCTGCCAGAGCTGCTTATCAGTGCCAACCAATTCTGCCTATCAGTGCCAACCAGTGCCAACCAATGCTGCCTATTAGCGCCAACCAATGCTGCCTATCAGTGGCAACCAGTGCCAACCAATGCTGCCTATTAGCGCCAACCAATCAGTGGCAACCATCCAGTCAGTGCTGCCTATCAGTGGCAACCAGTCCCAGTCAGTGCACCCTATCAGTGCCAACCAATGCTGTAAATCAGTGCCAACCAATGCTGCCTATCAGTGCCCATAAGTGCTACCAATCAGTGCCAATCAGTGCTGACAATAAGCGCCCATCAGTGCCGCCCATCAGTGCCACCTATCAGTGCTGCCTATCATTGCCACCTATCAGTGCACATCAGTGCTACCAATTAGTGCCCATCAATGCTGCCAATCAGTGCAGCCTATTAGTGCCCATCAGTGCTGCCTATCAGTGCCCATCAGTGCTGCCTTAGCAGGGATGGTGGAAACCCCTCTACAGATAATTGCAATACAAATTACCTTAAAGTGCAACAACTTTTTAGTTGGGAGGTTCACACCATTATAGGACTTTGGAATTTTTATTTTTTAGAGTGATTTTTTTAGAGTGTTGCACTTAATTGTATATGTTTTAGTTACGGTTATAATGTGAATGATTGCACTTGAAGTTAATTTCCCACCACCCCTGCTAAGTCCATGTCTTTATGGACCTTGTTTGTGCACTGGTGGGCAGTCATGTTGGAACAGGAAGGGGAGATCCCCAAACTGTTCTCACAAAGTTGGGAGCATGAAATTGTCCAAAATGTCTTGGTATGCTGACGACAGAAGAGTTCCCTTTACTGGCACTAAGGTGCCAAGCCCAACCCCTGAAAAACAACCCCCCACATCATAATCCCCCCTCCACCAAATGATTTGGACCGGTGCACAAAGCAAGGTCTATAAAGACATGGATGAGCGAGTTTGGGGTAGAGGAACTTGACTGGCCTGCACAGAGTCCTGACTTAAAAAAATG